>LJJS01000886.1:155277-191170 GCA_001447215.1 Diaporthe aspalathi
GGGGGGGGGGGGGCGGCGTGGTACGTACCTGGCACAGTAGCCGCTGCATCGCTTGCATGACTTCACGGCGCTGGTCAGCTCCTTTCCTCGACCCTGTTCCACCAGGATGAACTGCCAGCGCTCGTCCAGCACCTTCTTGACCTGCTCTGGCACATTGATGATTTGCGAGGTGGGGATGGCGTCGTAGTTCTTTTGGATGTAGCGGTCGTACATCTTGTCCCACCAAAAACAGTCTGCGCTCCTGCGGTACGCTTCCGCATTGGGGATCTCTGACTTGTGCCTCACCGTGCACTTACCGCGCAGCGAGTTCAGAGGGCAAATGTCGGAATGCATCGTAGCAAACAACATCCGCGTGTCCTGTGCCTTCCGCCCAATGTCCTTTGGTCGGTAGAACCAATTGACTCGAATGGAGTCTACGGGCCGCGATGCATCGTTCTTGGAATGCAAAAACTCCATGATCCGTGCGATGTAGTATGGCTCACCAGGCGGTTCGCAGATCAGGTAGACGTGGTCTAGTCGGTTGCATCAGCCTGTGCTCTTTCATGGACTGGTCGCATAATTTTTTATTCCACTCACCATTTACAGCCAAGACTGTCCCATCATCAGCTGTGAGCGTCTTGTTCCTGGGCCGGCCTTGGCAGTCCTCGAAAGTCATCATGTTTGTCTCGGCATAACCGCTGGCGCCACCAGCAGCGCCGCCACCACCAAGCGACTTTCTGTTAGCGACACTCGTCGGTACCGACGAATGCGCCAGGCCATTTTGCTGGTTCAGAGCAGAAGAGTTACCTTGGTGTCCTGCCTTGCGCTTCTTGGATGTCTGGGAAGCAGCAGCAGGATTGGCAACGGGGGTGGGCGTTGCTGTCGCACTAGCGTGGTTCTGCTGTTGCTGTTGCGGTTGTGATTCTTTGTTGGCTGCTGAGGTGGTGGTTGCGGTGATGGGGGTGGTGGTGGCGGCGGCCGCGGAGCCACCGTGCTTCCCGTCGTCAGAGGACGGCAGAGGCTTCCGTGACGACGACGACGACGACGACGATGATGCCGCTGATGAGGTTCCCGCCTGTGGGGTGTCCTGGGCCGCGGCGGAGGGATTTGCATGGCGCGTGGACCTTTTGGCATCACCATCGTCCTTTCTCTCCGGGGCTGCATCGAAAAGATCCGAGTCTATGTCCTTGTCCTCTGCGTAATTAATTACTGGGCGTGCCCGTCCAGTCCTGTTGCGGGAGCGCGTGCCGTACGGCGATGGCCCAGTGGCTGCGTCCTTGGCCTCCGGGGGATTCGACCCTGACGAGGAGGAAGTGGATTTGGCCATGGGCTGAGAGGTGGATGCGGCTTTCCCAGGTGCTGTCTCAGAGTCTGCCCTCCTGGGCGGCACGCCGGTGGCCGACGAGGGCGAGGCGTTCCTGGACTGCTTACTGGAAGTGGGTGCCTCGGAGCCCTCCTTGGATGATGTTGCAGCGGTGGGAAGTGAAGGACTTTCGGTGCCGGCGGGATGTGGTTGGGATTTGGGGGGCATGATGACGGCTGTGGCCGGGGCGCCGTGGTCCAAATCAGGTCGAGAGGGTGAAGAGAGCGAGAGATGCAGGGGACGAGGCGCCGACCTTGTCTTTTCGTGCCGGCGCCGCGAGAAGTGACCAGGGACGGCTCACTCAAAGAGCACACAGGTTCCAAAAAAATGAGGGGGGTTACATGTGGCGGTTGAGGTCCATACGGACGGGTAGGAACACCAAAATTTGGGGCCTGGCTGAAATTGGGAGAAATATCCCCTAGGGAGAAGTAGTTGAAAAGATGACCGGCTAAGGCTTTGGAGCGTGTGGACTTTTTGCTAGAACACGGCCGGGTCGGGGAGGCGGATCACCGAGCGAAGGTATCCCGGCTTGGGCTTGGGCGAGAGAGGGTGGTGATGATGAAGCTGGTGGTGGTGGCTGCGGTGGTGGTGGTGGTCACGGTGGTGATGGAATGCTCAAGGAAATAAAGGGCACAAAGTTTAGGAAGAATGGGAAGAGCAGAGCCAAGTGTGGCGGTTGGATGGCGGGCGGCGAGCAGTGCCGGGGAATAGGGCGCGAGCAGCAAACAAAACCAACAAGGGAAATGGGTGGGTGATGCAAGGTGGAAGTAGAAGGAAAGATGTTATATCGGGTGGGAATGGGAGGAGTGTGGAAAAGGGCGAGTCGAGGTATGGGTGCGGACGGGCATGGGTATGCATGGGTATGGCCCATGCATGGGTGCGGTATGGGGATGGGTACCGAAGTAGGTATGCGTCCTGCTGCTTGCTGCGCGGAATGGGCAACGGGCCATGTACCAAGACCAAGACCACAAGAAGGCCATGCCCATGCCCGTGGGCTGGCTGGTTGGGCTGGCTGTGTGGGCTTGAGTATGATGGGAGACGTCTTAGGTAAGGCAGGCGAGGCAGTCAGGCAATCCAAGTGTGTGTGTGTGTGTGAACACACACGGAGGAGCAGGCGATGCGATGGCGCGGCGGGAAAGTCAAAAAAAGGATCGAGGTCCCCAGAGGAAAGGCCGGGACGGCTGCAGAAAGCAACCGGTACGTGGTAGCGTGGGTTGACAGCTGCGTGGTCCGGTCCCCTTGACTGGCGTCTGTGTCTGGCGTCTGGAGTCTGGCGTCTGGGAGTCCTGGGTCTGGGGCCAGGGAGATAGATAGATAGACAGATACCCAAGTTGCTGTACTTCCGTAGGCGGGACATGTATCTACTTGAAATGGATGGATGGGGGAGTTGGGTCAGGTTGCAGCTACTGGGGCCATCTGGGCCGTGGGCACAAGAGGAGCTCAAGCTCTACGCGGTACAGAGGTGTGCATATGCACGACAGATGGAGCAACGGCCATCCGAGCAACAGCCCGATGAGGGAGGGAGACGGCGAGACGGCGAGGCGGCGAGACGGCTCTGTGCCTCTGGGCTTGGTAGACTACCAGCTGCCGCGATGGCGCCTCGCCTGCCCACGAGGCAATTCTGCTCCATCACGTCCGTGGAGCGTGTCGGTGTCTGCGTACGGGGGCTGGAGTTGGAGCTGGGGCGGCAGCGCGAGGCAGCGAGCGGGCGGGCGAGCTTGAATGGAATGGGAATTGGGATAGGAATGGTGGACAAGAGCGAGTGCAAGACGTCGCGGTGGATTGCTCGACATGGGAGGGCAGACGAAAGGCCGTGACGCCCTCCGCTGTACCAAGCCCACACACCCTGCCCCGGTGCCCACCCTAGCCGGCAGGGGTCTTGGAGGTACACCACATGTACACACGACTTCTCCGGCTTTGCTCAAACCTAGACTGGCCTTCCTGCCCTGGGCCACTTCGACGACATGTCGTTGCATTCAGCAGCGGGCAGCATCACCACCACCACCAACCTTGCACGCCTTGTCCGGAAATAACGAACCGCCAGACAACCCACCCCCCAATCCTCAAGGGTTCCAACGTCTGAGGCTCCTGCCGTCGCAGTCGCAGTCGCAGTCTCACTCCCAGTCCCAGTAGCCCTGCCTGTTGCTCGACTGACCAAATGCCACATGGCGATCTGGGGGCCCTCCACACCCGCCGCCGACACCAAGCTCTCTTGACAACCCGTCCCCTACGGCGGTGGTGGTGACATTGGGTGAGGCTTGATCACTGAGACCATACCACCTACCCACATGCTAAAGGTACCAGGTGCGTCGGCAAAAGGTGGCTGGCTGCTCGCGGGTCGTTTGGTGAGCAAACATAGCCGTCGGCGTGCTGGCCCGTCGCCGCCTCTCGCCACCTCTCGTCTGGCTCCGTCTGCCCATCTGGCTGGGACCGCCGAGATCTGACCTGCACGAGCAGAAACGAATGTGCCAGCCGTGCCTGGTTGGCCTGTGGCTGAGGTACCGTCTACCCCGCCGCGACTTGGCCAGATGGTGTGGATCCACCCCAGGTAACTTCGGCATCCTCCCTCACCAGCCTGGTCCAGCCCGGCTTCAGGCTGCATACTCCTGCTTGCTGCTGCTCCTGGTGCTCCGGCGGCTGCTGCATCATCTACCACCGCAGTACCTTGCCGGGGGTGAGATTCGGAGCACTACATGGCAAGACTCGGTCAAACTGGCCTCAAAATGCCACGGTCGAGATCTTGCTGGCGCTTCTCCTCTGCGTCTGGGCAGTCCGACTCCGACGGCTCAACGGGGGACGCATGCTGGTGTTTTGACTCGCCGGCAGACGGGCGGATCTAGCCACGGCAATGTGGTACAAATGACGCTCGCAGTCCTCATTATGCTCTGCTAACCCGTGCACAGAACTTACTACCTGGGCTGTCTGGCGGGATGCCAGCAGGTTGGTCTGTGGGCAAGGAGAGACTGCGTGGCACCAGATGGTACATGGGGGAAGATCGACTCGTCGTGTCAACTCACTCTTCCAAGCACTCTCTGACCAGCCATTAGCAGCAGCCAGACATGCAACATACAACCAGTTAACTGCCCAGATCACCGTAGCATCCGGGATAGCATTCACTTCGGTTCTGGAACTCGACAGCTCGGCCGACTTGGCCGGCGTCACCGTCCTCAGAGTTCGACTCCGTGCACTGCACCTTGCACCATGGCGACGCCCTGATCTCATCTCATCTTCTCACACTGGGCCCCGAGTGCCCTGTCTCGCTGACATACATGTACAACTTGAGCCGCTAGGCATGAAACACAGCGGCCAGAGTTCTCGGAACAGAAGCAGATCCACGCTGCTTTCCCACTCTCCTAATGCCCCAAGCTTTGGCACGCATGCACGCAATTGTGTGGATCAAGGCTGCTAATGATTGGCCTAGCCTGCCCACACAAGTCAAAGTTGAGAGCATCCGTACGGGGTTAGCGCGACAATGTCCAACAATGGCCCACGTACCGATCCCCAATTACTCCATACATACGGCGCCCGCCTGGACGGCATTGTGCTTGTAAATGCCTGCCTCTGTGTCCCGAGCCATTGACCATCGGGTAAAGAGATCAAGAACCCCGGTCGAGCATCTTCTATGCTGGGAGAGCGATTGCGCTGGACTCACGCAGCAAGTCGGCACTGCGATGGTGCTTTGTTAGGTAGTTAACGGCATCGGGATCGCCACCCCGTTACCCACACGAGCCAGGGCTCGAGCTCGCTAGATTTCAAGTACTGAACATGGTCGCCAAGGCCAATGGCAGCTCTCGTCGCCGATCGACCTGTACCTGCTCTGCCGACCTGCCTGGCCTTGTGCTGGAGCCTCACATCCAGTTTATTGTCTCCTAGTTCGACACCAGCAACAAGAGACATTATAAGCCTTCGTAGCCCGGCCAGAGACAGCGATCTAGATACAGTCCACAACTCACACTCATCATAAACGAGTCTTGTGTTAGTGGCGAGACGGCCCCGGTCCGCACACTATTGGGAGGATGACTGGGTCTGAGGTTGAGAGGGTAGGTCGTTCCGGAAGCCCCTTATTAACCACTGTAGAGGGCGACGCGCTTTGCATGCCCGGCCTCTTGCGGCGGAGCTCATTTTGTTCCAGCACAGATTTGCCTTAGCACAGATTCGCCTTCCCACAGAGACCGGGCCTCGGGAGCCACGCTATCGATACACCCGCCCTAGGAGAAAGCGCCGCCTTCCCCGCCCAACACCCGGGGGAGGGGGGTAACAGAAAAGAAGCACCATACTCCCAATCTTGTGTGTCAAAGCAAATGAGAGGCAGGCCTGAGTATGTTGTTCTCGACGTCGTGTCGATTACTTTTGGACTGGCAGAGGATGGATGGCAGGCTTTGTTTCAAAGGTCAAACCGGCCACTGGCCATCGCTTGGCAGCCTGGGGGTGGCTCCCTCCTGCCACGCTGCTGTTGCCAATGGACCCATGGTTCCCAGTTCCAACCACACACAGCCGCCGGATATCAAAATGCTAAGCCGGACCGGTCAAGCTTTAGGGCTTCACTGGGCTCCGTTCCTTCTGGGATATCCGCAGGTGGTCCATGGAACTGCCTCTTGCTCACCGACAAAAGATACACAATTTCAGAGGGTAAAGGGCCGACATCGCCAATGCTTGCCTGACTCAGCAGGACGGCTTGGTCAAGGCCGACACCCAACAGCGTTCTAGGCGTTGCTTGTCGACAGCCCGCGGGGAGTTTTGGAGCTGGGTTTGGAGCGGGCCTGACGAGCCGCTGTCAGTTGGCGATCCTGGGCCATTGTCCATGTGGACTCTGGGGCTAGTGAACACGCCGTCTGCAGCGATCAGCCGTGACGAGCCAGGCTGGTCGAGTTATTGGGCCTGACACTGCCGTGAGTACCAGCGCCGCCTACCCACCGCACACGTCGTGCTACTATCATGTGCTCCATCCACGGGCCCAAGGCCTTGATCCAGAGATTCAATTTCGTGAGGGCACCACCGCGGCGGTCGCGGAAGGCCAGTCAGCCCAAGCATTCAGGTTCGGGTTGTCTCTGGTCCCGGAAGCCGACCAGCCTCTGGAGGGCTTTCGCTTCGCCTGCACGGCAGTGGCCCCACCATCTATCTATATGCGGCGGACTTGGACATAGGAACTGTTCAAACGTGGCAGTCAAATCCCGTCCGCTTTGAGCCTTTTACCAAGTTACGTCACGCAAGCGAGGCTTTCGTGACTTGCTGGCTCTCAGACTCCCCAAGAATATGCTCTAGCAGCTTTGGAGGAATAAGCCCGCGGGCTGAGCAGGCCTCTTCATGGCCGGAAATGACGGTGGAGGTGACGGCCAGCCGGGCAGCATCAGGTAGGTGTCGTGAACGCTGGCGCCTGGCCCGGCAATGTGGCCAAGACCTTGAGAATAGGATTTCCAAGCACGACAGAATTTTTTTTTTTTAAAAAAAAAAACAGTGGCTGACTGTTGAATGGAAGTCACGGGGCAGACAAGTCGACACTGCGGAGGTTGCTTCGCGAGGCCAGCGAAAGATGGCTAAGCCGGTCGCGCTGCGTTGTGGCGGTGCCGTAGTGAGAATGCGTGGAAGAGGTAGGTGTGGAGACCCAGGGAGAGGGAGGGCGTGAGAAACGCAACGGGCCACAAGAATATAAAATAACTTGAGGCTAGCAGCACCGGGGCTTCCTCCCAGGGGACAGCCTGCCGTTCAGGGTTCCGCAGCCCAGGGCCGATGATGTCGGCCTGCAACGCATGAGTGCCACGACTCTACCGGACAACATGGCCTCGCCTGAACGGAGAGTACCAAAATGCCGATCTCGCCGGACTAGTGTCGCTGGATGCAAGAAACGCCCTCGGTAATGTACAGATTCATTTCCAGAGTGGCAAACTCGGCAAGAGGGCAGCAAATCTCGACGAGGTGAGGATGTGTTGTTTTGTTCAACACGACGTGACGTTTCGAGATGACCCGCGGGTCTGGGCTCTCGGCCGCCCTGGCCTCACAAGGCCAATAAAATTAGCGAGCGGATGGAAAGAGGCACACGTAGATTGTAAGTGAAGTGTAGGGTGGGCAGAGGGCAGGGCAGGGCAGGGCAGGGCAGGGCAGGGCAGGGCAGGGGGGGTGAGCAGACATCTGGACAGGCAGGGCGACAAAGCACAAAAACAGTGGGGGCACATAGGCAAGGGCGGGGGATCCACCTTGCCGGGGCTTCCTGGCCAATTGCGGGGAGTTGGCTGCCCTTTGTGGAAAATTTGCGTCCCAGATTTGGCAGATTGGGCCAGATTCCAGCCGCAGCCCCAAAGTGCAGCCGCAGGGCCTGTCCGGGGCCGGCAGGCAGCTGGCCAGTCAGGCGTAGTCGGCCAACCTGGCTGCCTGAGTACCTTACTTAAGTCTTAAGTAGGGGGAGGGGACAGAGAGAAGGACTGGACTGGCAGACAGGTAGTCTACAAGTCCACAAGGCACGGGCACAGGAACAGGCACAGGCAGATGTGCACGTGTCGGCCAAGAACCTTGTCTCCCCATGCGCCACCCCTCCACCCTGCACCCTGCACCTCGGTCTCTGCTGCTCCAGAACAAGCCAGACAGCCAAACCCTTGGACCACCTGCCAACTGCCCGACTAGGATGCAGCAGCATCGACCGGCCCTGCAGGCTTACCTAAGCCGACTTCAAACTCTCACGCCCAACACAACGCCCAACGCAACGCCCAACACACCCCCAATCAGCAACATCATCACAGCCTGGCCAAGGACCATGTGCTTCACTATTCCCACCCTGTCTGTGCTATTATGTACATTGCTTCACGCTCCCCAGTCACTACCGTGTCTATAATGCCATCGTTCTGACAACTCAAATTCTTCACTGCAGCTGAGGTCCGCCAATTGCAAATTCAGTGTCACATTTTCACCACCCAGCCTGCCTCATCACCCCTGGCATCTCTCCTTGAGTTGAGGAGGGGCCATGGATGAGCACACAAGACCTCAAATATGAGCCACACCACCACAGTTCTGATGCAGCTACTTTTCCTTGGCTCTGATAATAGGCGTGGCCCATAGCCAGCCACCATGGCTACGAATAATGGCATACGCCACAAAACCACACTGCAGGCAGCTAGGGAACACCAGGCCGGGTACCACATGGCGACTGTCCCAGGGAGGAAACGACAGATTGACGCGAACAAAGATGCTGATGTCGATTACAATTTACCAACCGTGAAGCGCGTTGCTCCTTTTCAGTCTGCTGCTACTCTGTCCAAGGGCCTACTCCCTCTCGCTGCGGGCCAGATAACAAGACATCTGCCACAGATTTCTCAGGGAGGCACAATTAGCGGCGTTTCTGAATACTCTCAGAGAAGGGCCTTCCCAGCAACACCTACTCCCGCTCATGACGCATTGCTGAAGCTGTCACATCCTGCCTACAAGATCCCCAAGCCACTGGTCGCCAACTTCGAGGCTCTTGGCATAAAGAGCATCTATCCCTGGCAGAAACAGTGTCTCATGGGGCCGGGCCTTCTCAAAGGCGACAAGAACCTGGTCTACAGCGCGCCTACCGGCGGGGGAAAGTCGCTGGTCGCAGAGGTCTTGATGCTGAAGAGGGTCCTGGAGGACCGTGAGGCAAAGGCTATCCTAGTGCTACCCTATGTGGCCCTCGTCCAGGAGAAAGTGCGTTGGTTGAGGGCTTTGGTCAATGGTATTTCGAGGCAGTCCATCACAGGGCCCATCCAGGAATCGGACCAGAAGCCCTGGCGTAGACGATCCGACGAGGACACGGTCAGAGTCGTTGGGTTCTTCGGCGGCAGCAAGATCAAACAGACGTGGGCTGACTTTGACGTTGGCGTTTGCACCATCGAGAAGGCAAACTCCCTCGTGAACACGGCCATCGATGATGGCTCCGTCACCAAGCTCAAGGTCGTAGTTCTTGATGAGCTTCACATGGTCGATGACGATCATCGGGGATACCTGTTGGAGCTCATGGCCACGAAGCTTCTTTCTCTGGATGACCACGCCGTGCAGATTATCGGCATGAGTGCAACACTGACAAACATCAAGCTATTGGCGACGTGGCTCAAAGGTCACTTTTACGAGACCCAATACAGGCCGGTTCCGATCGAGGAGCACCTCGTCTACGACGGTCGGATCTACGCCGCCGGGACAACCAGCCGGCTGATCAAAACCGCCGCAACACAAGCAAGCGGATCGCAGCTTTCCCAGGATCCATCCACTGCGATAGGATCAATAGCGGCATCGGATGCCAAGGAACTGCAGGACCCTGTCCTCAATGCTGTCGTTGCCCTGGCGAATGAAACAGCGCGTGCTGGTTACGGTGTGCTGGTCTTTGCAAGTAGCCGCGCGGGCTGTGAGTCGGACGCGCTCATCATCAGTAGAGTACTGCCACCTCTCCACGAGTGGGACACTGATGTGCAGGAGAAACGGACAGACTTGCTTGGTGACCTCCGGAGTCTGCCAGGTGGGCTTGACCCGATCCTCGAGCAGACGATAACGAATGGCGTTGCGTTTCATCACGCAGGGCTTACCACGGAGGAGCGGGATCTCATCGCGAACGCATATGATTCTGGGGCCATCAAAGTGTGCGTGGCCACTTGCTCTCTTGCAGCCGGCATAAACCTCCCCGCGAGACGGGTCATTCTTCACAATGCTCGCATGGGCCGCGATATTGTCGGGCCGTCCATGCTCCGCCAGATGAGAGGGCGTGCCGGACGGAAAGGCAAGGACGAGGTTGGCGAGACGTATCTCTGCTGTCGCCAGAAGGACCTCGAGGAAGTAACCGAGCTCATGCAAGCAGAGCTGCCCCGGCTCACGAGTTGTCTCACAAGCGACAAACACCGTATTCAAAGGGCGCTTCTTGAAGCCACAGCGGTGCGGTTGGCGACCAGCCGCGACTCGCTTGATGAGTTTGTTCGCAACACGCTGCTCTACCAGTCTACCGACATTGCCAAAATCAATGACACTGTTGAAGACAGCCTCTCAGATTTGCAAACCAGAGGTTTCATCTCGATTGATTCCTTCTCGAACTTCGAGGCTACACAACTGGGGAAAGCCATTGTGACCTCATCTCTGGATCCAGACGACGGGGTATTCATACACAACGAGCTTAAGAGGGCACTCCAGGCTTTTGTTATGGATGGTGAAATGCACATTCTCTACACTTTCACACCTGTCCAGGAAATGTCTGTCAATATCAACTGGAAGGTCTACGCAAACGAGATGGAAGGCCTGGACGAGAGCGGACTGAGGGTCCTCAGTTTCCTTGGCTTGAAGCCCACGGAAATCAACAGAATGCTAGTCTCCGTAACACCCACCGCTTGGAGCTTTGCTAACATGTCTAGGATGCGCGGAGGAGCCATGAGAACAGAGACGGTCGCAGAGAAAGAAGTCGCTCGCATCTACCACCGTTTCTACCTCGCCCTACAGTTGCGCGATCTCTGCAACGAGATGCCAGTCCACCGCGTAGCGCAGAAATACAATATGCCTCGAGGGACCGTCCAGACGCTGGCACAGTCCTGCCAGGGTTTCGCGGCCGGCATGATCAAATTCTGCGAGCAAATGGGGTGGGGGGTCATGGCAGCTGCTCTGGATCACTTTTCAGACCGCCTCAAGGCCGGAGCCAAGTCCGACCTTATGGCGCTGGCGAAGATCACCTTTGTCAAAAGCCGGACCGCACGCGTCTTTTGGGACAACGGCTTCCGAAGCGTCGCCGCGGTGGCGAATGCCGACCCCCAGGAGCTCGTCCCCGTGCTCCAGCAGGCGCAGCCGAACAAGATCCGCCTCGAGGCCAAGGACGAGCAGAAATACAAGGAGAAGCTGCTCCTGAAGGCGAAGGTGATCGCTGACTCGGCAAACAGGCTCTGGCGTGAGTAGTTCGCGGTGCACTCGTTAAAATAAGCCGATTTGCTAACCGTGGTTACAGAGATTGAGATGCAGCAAGACATAGATGAAGAGTAGCGATACCAAATGGGACGGCGATGATGCTGTTGCCAACTAGTCGACCAATGCTGTTGAGTACCTCTAGGAATTCCTGGGCCGTTGAGGTTAGACAGAGTTGCAGATGAATCTCCAGAGCCTGCGATGCCCACGCAACCGAGTTTGAATAGAGTCAAGCTATGTCAGAAATAATATTTCAGTATTCCAGTCCTCCCCTTCGAGGTTTTGATCACGACTGCCGCCCAGGATGATGCTGCCGGAAGCAAGCGTGTTCGACTACCATCGTATTTGCTCCAGCCTTCGCCGTTGGTAATCCTGAGTTCGACGGTGGCCAAGGGAGACTAACATGCCCACTGATACGACAGTGTGACAAAGGCCGATTGAGGCTGCCAATTACACCAGCGTATTGCCCAAGAGAAGGCCGCGTGTTTCTCGTACATCTACTGGCGGGAGCCGAGTGACACACGGAGACGGCCGTTGCCCAGGGCAGGAGAGCAGACCGTCATGACAAAATGCCCGTACATAGCGGAATGAGTGCATCTCTTACATCGGCAGCGTCAAGTAAGTCTACTGCGCATCTAGGTATGCTCTGCGAATCCGGGAGTCAAGTGCTGCAAAGCCTTGATCGACATGACAGCATCTTAATCCGATCACGGCAATGCTTGAATCGCTCGCAACACAAATGCATCCTTTACGCCTTGCGCCTTCGAGGTCTGTTAGCAGTGGCCCTATGGGATCAGTCTCAACTTGTCCAACCTTCGGTGGTCCTGCGCTGCACCCACGTCTAGTCCCACCATCCAATCAGCGTGACCCCAACCTTCCCAGGCGGGCGGCCAGAATGTGGCTGCATGCAGGCCTAGGCGGGATTTATGCCATGTGGAGTCAATCAAAAACTATGCAGTCCTAATAACGACAGTGTGCCCGGTCGGTGACACAGCGGACAAGAGGTTTTCACCCCTAGTGACCGGCCGTACGCAGCCGGCTCAGCTCCAACAGGCAGCAAGAGCTCAAGCCCCCCCTGGGGCTGCCCTTGATGTTTCTCTCGCCTAAAATGAGGTATGAAATACATGATCAGGCTACCAGTTTGCCTGTTGAATGAGCATGCTTTTGCAGTTTCGGAGGAAGGCCTCTGTGCCTTGATTTGGGACTGGGCGAGACGAGTTCAGAATGATACATCAGCCTGCGGCCTGCGCAGACCGACATCGATCGCACAAGCCGCACGTTCCTCTACCGTACCATGCCGATAGGATTTGGTTCGCATGCGTGTCATCCGACGGTGATTCGGTGTGGGCTGCCTGGCTAGCTCCGTGTTCTACCACCACACCCTCTTCACCTGCTGCGTCTCAGCCTACTGCTGATTGCTTGGGAAACGCCGGCTCTAGCTCGTATGGCTCGCGCGAACCCATATATATATTTCAGCCTGCTTTCTTTGTGGCCTCCAGAGTCTTCTTGCAGGCTGCCACCTCCCCCACCTCACTTTCCAGTTGAAGTAGGGCGTGCCATTTCAAAGCTTTCTAATCCATCCCCAGGGTATCGACATCACCGCGGCGACAGAACACAATACTGGGCATGGCCTCGTCCTCTCGCGGAAATGGCGAGGGGAGCTCCCAAAGAACACTCGGCGAGGCGATGCGCGCGCCGTCGGTGAACACTCCAGGCATTGTTGTGTTGGATATTTTGCCTGATGATCTGGACCGCAGAGAGGTGTTAGACCCGAGCCAAGACTTGTGGCTTTCTACCAGCGACGGGTAAGACAGCCTATTCATCCCCCATGTCCGGATACTGTGGTCAAGTATTCGCAGCAGTGTGTCTCGCAGCAGTGTGTCTCGCAGCAGTGTGTCTCGCAGCAGTGTGTCACCGATGCCCAAGCCCCGCCCCGCGACTAACACTCCCGTCACAGTCGATACAGCTCTGCTATAATTCCGCTTCGCGTCGGCACTCTGCCGCATCAGGAGACCTTTCAGGTAGGCTCGAGAGACCTGGCTCGAAACCGATTGTACTTGTGCTCACACGGTGACAGGTGCACAAGAGCGTCCTTCTGAAAGCTGAATGGTTCCGCAAAGCGCTGCTGGGGAACTTCCTCGAAGCGGGGGCACAGTCCCTCGACCTGCCAGAGGAAGACCCGGCCATCTTCCACTTCCTGGTCGCATATCTCTACGAGGAGCGATACTTGCCGACCAAGCCGCTGTCGACCGTCTTGGTGCTGGACCCGGACAAGGGAAAAGGCAAGGACCTGGCCAACGACACCGCCCACTCGGACTCAGACTCGGACGGGCTCAGCTGGCACAGCGATTCTAGCAATCAGTCGCGGAGACGCCATGAGCGCAGGCGCCGCCGCCGCGAGAGGCAGCTCGAGCGACTTCGTGAAAAGCACCCGGGGCAACATCGGCCGGACTGTCACTGTCCACAATGCGTTAATTCTCACGGACCGCCGTAAGCAGCCTCCTGGTGACACAACTCACACTTTCTTTTGTACGGAGTGTTGCCTACTGAGTTAAACCACCGAGTTTTGCTCAAAGCTCATGTCGTTTATGACGCTTTGAGGCGGCATACGAACATGCGCTGACGTTTTCCCTTGTCCATGACTCTGAAACTCGCGCTCTGTTGCATTGATAGCTGACATCTAGATTCTGCAGTTGTTGGGCCTGTGCGGCACCACGATTTCCTCCTCCCCCCATCGTGACACCGGGCTACCCACCGCCTGTCGCAATGAACGGGCGGGACAGGTCGAGGAGGAACCAGCAGCACCGGAGGCGGGGCCTGGAGGGTGCACCTATCCCCGCCCGGCCGGGGTCACCACCGCCTTTGCCGACGTCCTCATCCGCCGAAGCTCGCATCAAGGGTGAGGACATGCGAACATGGCTGATCGCTTACGAACTCAACATCGACGTCTACATCTGCGCGAATCGGTACATGCTCGACGGGTTCAAGGACAAGATCTCGCGCGTGACTATCGACATGCTCGAGAGCGCGGGCCTAGACGCGGCCCAGGTCGAGGTGCTCAGGCTCTGCCGGAAGATCTACGACGGCGTGGGGGACGAGGACCAGCTGTTGAGGATGGTGTTTGCGAGGGTCGGATTTCTGCAGCCGACCTTGTGGAAGAGGGCCCCCGAGGATACGGGCCAATTCCTGCTGGCGAATCCGGAGGTCGCCACGCTGATTCTGAAGGAGACGTCGATCAGGAGGGACGACGATGTCCGCGGTTCACTGCCAAGTATGGAGAGGCCAGTGTGGAGTATGCCCCAGGGACGACCTTTCGACACCGGCATGTATCCTCGACCTTTTCCGAGGGGCGTCAGGTACTAGGCCGTCGTGATGACCCTGCGATCCGCGGATTTGGATGCTAGCACGCAGGGAGGCATCTCACAGCGGGCTCTTCTCAATGCTAGCATTTGCTCCAGTTACTGATTTCAAGATCGATTTGCAAAGCGCACTGTACTTTTCGTCTGGTGGTTCTCAGCTTGAGTTACGTTCAAACATGAGATCAGTCCTCTGGATCAGAGATACTTATATTCAGACATACGGCGGGAATGATGAAACGATGTTATGGGCTTTTCGTGTTTGGCCAGCGAATTTGTTGATATTCACCCGGAAAGGGTAAAATGATGGTTCGTAGTTCACGCAGTTCCCTCGGGCTATCATTAGACCAAGACCGAGCAGAACCGCCTCGCCTGTAAAGCAGCAACGTCCTCCCTTGGGCGTGACTCGTCACTCATCATGCCTAATTGGCCAATTGGTGGAACCGTAGTCCCTACTTGCTGTTCGCGGTCCTGATGTTAACTGTCCAGTGCTGATCGGCTGCTGTCTATTGTTGGCCTGTTCCCCACAACCCCCGGATTCTAGCCTAAATAATTGATTACATATAATAGTACACCCACTGCAGAAGTGCGGAGGAAGTCCCCACCGACGACAATACATTTATCATGGACAATTTGACCGATGTGACCACGATCCCGTTCCGGCCAGGGGCAATTTCCGCTAGTGACGCTGCTCTCCGTTCCCTCGGGTTATCTTGTCGTCGATATGCTTGAGTAGATGAGCCGGTCATCCGGACGGCCAATTCCGAACCAGTGCTAATAAATAGGCAATGTTCCCTATGTTGAAATGAGGGGCGCCATGAGCCTTGAGATTGACGACAGTCGCCGTCGGCAATCAGGGATCCGGCCGCCAGGATGATGACCTCCTTCCCGGTGACGGTCCTCCTCCTCCTGCTGTCGGGGCTCCTCGCGCCCGGCGCCGCGGCGCAGGACCTGGTCGCCGAGCTCGACTACGGTACCTTCGAGGGCGCATACTCGGCGCGGTACAACATCTCGTACTGGCAGAAGATCCCATTCGCGCAGCCGCCCGTGGGCGACCTCCGGTTCCGGGCGCCGCAGCCGCCGCAGCCCCTCGCGAACGGCACCGTCTTCAACTCCAGCCAGCCCTTCGACATGTGCGTCCAGCGCGCGGTCAACGGGTCCGAGGACTGCCTGTACCTGGGCCTGTACTCGCGGCCCTGGACGGGGGGCCAGCCGCTGCGGCCCGTCGTCGTCGTCTTCTACGGCGGCGCCTTCATCCAGGGCAGCGCGTACTTCAGCATCCCGCCGCCGGCGTACCCCATCCTGAACGTCTCGTCGCCGTCCGAGGCGGACCTCGTCTTCGTATACCCCAACTACCGCACCAACGCCTTTGGCTTCCTCCCGGGGAGGGAGGTCGCCGCGGACGCCGGCTCCGACCTCAACCCGGGGCTCCTCGACCAGGACGCCGCCATCCGCTGGGCGACGAAGCACGTCAGCCGCTTCGGCGGCGACCCGGACTCCATCACTATCTGGGGCCAGTCGGCGGGCGGCGGGTCCGTCGTGGCGCAGTCCATCGCGCGGGCGGGCCAGCCGGGCCGGCCGCGGCTGTTCCGCCGGGCGCTGGCGAGCAGCCCGTTCTGGCCCAAGACGTACGGCGGCGAGTCTCCCGAGGCGCAGGCCGTCTACGACAGGTTCGCGGCGCTCGCGGGATGCGGCGGCGGCGGCGGCGGGGGGTCGAGCCTGGCGTGCCTGAAGCGGGCGGACGTGCAGGCGCTGCGCGACGCCTCGCTCGCCGTCGCGGCGGGCCACACGTACAACACGAGCAGCTACACGTGGGCGCCCGTCATCGACGGGGCGTTCCTGACCATGCCGCTGAGCGAGGCGGCCGCCGCGGGCGAGGTCAACATGGAGCACGGCTGGGCCATGTACAACACGCACGAGGGCGAGAACTTCATCCCGCCGGGCCTCGCGGGCGCGGGGGACAGCGGCTCGCCGCCCTTCAACTCGAGCGCGGCGAGCTTCGACGGCTGGCTCGCGGGGTTCCTGCCGGGCCTCTCCGGCGGGGAGCTCGGCGAGGTGAGGGCGCTGTACCCGGCGTCGGGCTCCGCCGAAGCCATCCCCGGCTACAACGGCTCGTACACGCGCGCCGGGCTGGTCTACAGGGACACCGTCCTGGCCTGCCCGGCGTACTGGCTGGCGGGCGCGGCGCCGAAGGGGAACTACCTGGGCGAGTACTCCATCCCGCCGGCCAAGCACGGCAGTGACACCATCTATGTGAGTTGGGCCCGACTCCGAAGCCCCCCCCCTCCCCACCCATTGGCATGTTTGAGGAGAGCACACTGACCCAATTGTCACTGAATCCCAGTGGAATCAAGTCAACGCCGCGCAGGTGTCCGACCCGGTCCACTACAAGGGCTATGCCGGGGCCTTCACCTCCTTCTTCATGACGTCCGACCCGAACAAGCTGAAGCTGACGGGGCCGGACGAGGCCGGCGTCCCGCCCCTGCTGTCGTCGGGGAGGGAGTTCAACGTCAACGCGGCCGGCTTCGCCCAGCTCGAGCTCACGCAGTTCAAGGAGCGGTGTGATTTTTGGAAGAGCGTTGCGCCAAAGATTCCAATATAGGAAAGGCGGGAGGGTCAACTCTAGGAGATAGTTGTCATGCATAGTTTAAAAGTACACCACCAACCTTGGACATCACCTGTGATACTTTGTTTTTATTGAGAAGCAGTGCCGTCGCAAAGACCTACCGGCTCTACGGCGGGGGAGGATACATTCGAGCTGTCAGACGCTGCTAGAGGACGGGAAAGAGGGCGCCGCCTAGATCGTCATGCGCGACATCTACGGCAGTGTAGGATGACGCCGAGGTCGTACAGGTACTGGATGGGATTAGGTTGCACTGTCTTGTCCAAACTCTTGCATGACTGGCGACAAGTTGAGGAAAGCAATGCCGCGCGCTTCATGCCGGGTGTACTATTGGTTGAGAGGCTTCAACAGGGCTTCAATCCGAAATTCAGTCGAAGGACGCACAGCAGTGGAGTATAGCTTCATAACCGTGTCATTAATTAAGTGAGATAAGCAAACCTCCTCGTTCCCTTTCTCAGGTTAATATGCCGCGAGGTCTCGGCCAAGATTATTCTCAATCCAAGCTGTCGAGGAACGCGACCTCTCCATAAAACTCGATCCTCGTGATCCTCAGTGCCCCTTTTCCCTTTCATGAATCAATGCAACGCCATGCTACGCGTGCCATACCGTCAAGAACGCCCTCGCTCGCTTAAAAGAAAACCGGGAAATAGAAAATGTTGATCATGACTGCCGCTGGAAATGCTGCATGAATTGGATTGCTTGCTCCATGGGGTACCCGATGAAGACGGGGCCGTTGAAGACCATCTGAGGTGCTAGGGCGCCAGCTCCGGTTGTCTTCGCAGTCTCTGTAGTGTTGATGAATGCAGGCTGGTTGGATGGAGGAGGACTGTCCGGAACGGAAGGTTGTGGATGTTTCAGATGCGGATTGAAAGGCTGACTCGCAGCCGGATTATGAGCGGTAGGCTGCGGAGCGCTTGGGGTAATTTCCTCCATTTTCGGAAACTCGGCCAGACCAGGCCCATCTAGTTTCTTCATCTTGGTATGATCAAACGGACACTTGGAGGGCCTGGCCTCTGGGGCCTTGGGAAGGGGAGCTGGCCTCGGCGAAGGCATACGGACAGGCGCAGGAGGAGAAGTAGGGCGCTCGACGGGCTCATCCGGTGGGAAGGGCACCGAGATGCCCCATGGCCTGCTGGGCGACTCGCCAACCCGGATCTCCTTGAGAGGACGCTCGAAATGACCGGTTCGGTCGAGATAGTCTTCAGCCGTAGGCACCTCCTCTTCCTTGACAGTCTCCTCGATCATGCCGTCCACGGTACTGGAGCTCACGTTCTTGGCCCAGTCACTGACCCTGCGGTTGGAGGCCCGGTCGGGCTCGCCTTCAGCCTGGGCCTCAACCTGAGACTCGGGCAACATCGGGGCGTGGAGATGGCTGAGGTCTTGAATCATGGAGACAAGGTTGCCATACTTGGCGTCAAGCTTCCTTATCTGCTCCTCGTTCTTCTGGTTCCTCTTGAGACAGACCTCGTGGCTCCGCGGCAGTTCATGCTTGTGGGTCTCGACGTAGCGGGCAATTTCCTCGGGAGAATGTTGGTCCAGATACCTGATGGGACACTTGGAGGCTGAAGCATTTGGCGCTGGGGCCGACATGGTCTCCTCAAACATTGCCGCACAGATGGGGTCTTTGGAATGGTGCGGCGTGGGGTCGAGATTCTCATTGTCATTCGCATCAACATCACCATCACCATCACCGTCACCATCACCACCATGATCTACCTCATCTCGCTCGGCGGCGGCCTTGTTCACTGCCGAGAATGGACAACCCAGGTGACCCTTCTTGCCCTCGACCGTAAAGTCCCTCTCCAGGAAGGTTGACTGGGAGGTCATGTTGGTGGAGAAGGTCTCGCGGCTGGACCCGCTTTCCTTGCTCGCATCCGTCACCATGGCCAGCTGCCGGGCGACCTTTTTGCCCTCGCGGATGAACAGGGCCAGCTCGGCCTGGGAGCTGTCGGACTGGTGGCGCTTGGGGAGCGGGACGTGGTTGGTGGTGGAGAGAGTCGGGGTGGGCGGGACTTGGAGTTTGGCCAGAGTTTCGGCAATGTGAGGAGCTGCGGGAGCGTATTTGTCGGCGAGAAGCTGGTACTGTTGCAGGTGTGATATTGGTCAGCATGTTTGGGTGGCCCCACGCCGAGCCTGCGGCAAATCAGAGGATGGTGTGCTTGGGAGGTGGGGGCCAAGGGAATAAGATCAGATAAGTGGTAAAGGTTGTCTACACGCTCACCAAGACGGCGATTTGCAGATCTAGAGCTAGAAAATATCATCACGTAGGCAAAAGGAAAAATTGAGAAAGAAAACAACAGCGACAGAACCACTGACAGATTCATGGGCGTAGCGCAGCTTGTGTTCCAAGATGGTCTTTCTGTCAACAAGGTTCTGCACCTCGTCGGCCAGGGCGTTGAAGGATGCGATCAAGGTCTGAACCAGCTGGGGCGACTCCACGGCCATGATGCGGATGCGGACGCGGACGCGAATCCGGGGCGGCCGAACGTGTGGCCTCACATCTGGGCCTGCAATTGATATCCTGAGCCTTTTGTTGCCCAGTGACAGCGCGACGGGTGGCGAAGGGCAGAGGAAGGGGGGGAAGAAGGTGATGAGACAGATGCAGAAATTCACAAATGCACGAGATTTGCGTTTTTATCCAGGTCGGAAATTTCATACGCGCCGATGCCGGGAGATCCGCCTGCTAAGACACACTGGCAGAACTGGGTGCCTGTGGCGCTAGCTGTCCAGTGGGATGTCAGGATGTCTGGGGCCTAAGGGTCTGCTGATCTGCCCCAAGATTCAGCCACCCGGCAGAACCCCGCAGGCTGCTATCACCTGTCAACGGGTCGATATGGCATCCCAGGCTAACGACGGGGATGCCAGCACCAGCACCAGCGCCAGCACCAGCACCGGGCGACGACGACGGCCAGCTCTCCCTCCTCCTTGTCGCCTTGGTGCCAGCCAGGCTTACACGGTGGCCTTGTTCAGGGTTACTTCCACGCTACGAAGATCCCTCCCCAGCCCATCTCGTATAGCATATTGTCGAGAGACGACGTCGCGTTGCTGTGCAGTGAGCTGAAGGAGAGATAAGTGGGCCCAGCAGTCGTGCCCACTTACAGCAACCTGCCTGCCCATCGTCGTCCCTCGTCCTCTGCCAGCTCATAGAACGAACGAGCGTAGATATAATCCGTGTTGTACTTCCTCTTGCGCCATGGCCCTCGAGATCCCAAAGGCCAAGCTCAAGAGCTTTGTGAGACACGTCGTTCCAGGTGAGTGCCAAACCCATCCAAACAACTGGCCAACGGGGAATCTATCAAGGTGTCAAGCTATCACGCTATCAAGGCTGCCATCTACCTCCCAATGGCATGGCAGGGGATGTAGTATATAGAAATACCGCCACAAACTGTGCTTTGCAATGCTGACGGAAGGTCCTCGGACTAGGTGCCCTGCTGGTGACCGAGTACTTGTTCTCGGTGCCGTTGGACTATAAGAACCCCTCGGGCAAGCAGATCCAGCTCTTCGCCCGGGGAGCGACCAAGTATGAGGTGCCCATCAACCCACACCAGCCGCAGTTCCAGTCGTCCCTGAGCCGCCCATGGTTCGTCTTCCTGCAGGGCGGTCCTGGCTTTGGCAACCCGGAGCCCCAGGACTCGTCCTTGACCCGTTTCCTCCTCAACCGAGGCTATCAGGTCCTCTTCCTCGATTACAGAGGGGTCGGGCTCAGCACTCCGGTCACGGCGGACACTGCCCCAACGCCAGATGCCTCCCCCGAGGAGCAGTTTGAGTACCTCAAGTTCTTCCGCCAGGTCGACAACGTGCGGGACTGCGAGGCCGTCCGCAAGTGCCTGACCGAGAGCTTCGACGAGAGCAAGAAGAAGTGGTCCATCTTCGGCCAGTCCTTCGGCGGCTTCGTCTGCCTCAGCTACCTCTCCCAGCACCCGGAGGGCCTCAACGAGGTCTTCATGACCGGCGGCCTCGCGCCCATCTCCAAGACTCCGGATGAGGTCTACCGCGCCACCTTCCGCAAGGTCTTCGAGAGGAACATGGCCTACTACAGGAAGTTCCCCGAGGACATCCCCGCCGTGCGGAAGGTCGCGGGCTTCCTGCACAGCCAGCCCCACAACGGCGTCCGGCTGCCCGGAGGGGGGCTCCTCACTGCCCGGCGCCTCCTCACCCTCGGCCACATGTTCGGCCTGCACGGCGGCCTCGACAACATCCACTCCATGATCCTCAGGCTGAACCTGGACCTGGAGCAGTTCGGCTTCCTGACGAGGCCGACCCTGGTCCAGTTCGAGACGTACCTGCCCTTCGACACCGCGCCCATCTACGCCGTCCTGCACGAGGTCATATACTGCTTCAAGAAGGGCCTGGCATCCGACTGGGCCGCGCAGCGCGTCGGCCAGGAGCTCGACAACTTCCGCTGGCTGGACCCGGGCTTCGCCGACTTCGACGTCGCCGCGGCCGCCACTGCCGAGGGGGGAGGAGGAGCGGCGGCGGCGGCGGCATTGGCAGGCCCGCCGCTCTGCTTCTCGGGCGAGATGATCTTCCCCTTCATGTTCGACGACTACCCGGAGCTGGTCCGGCTGCGCGCCGCCGCCGAGGCGCTGGCCCGGCACGACGGCTGGGACGACCTGTACGACGAGGCGCGCCTGCGCGTCAACCGGGTCCCCGTCTACGCGGCCAGCTTCAGCGAGGACATGTACGTCGACTCCGAGCTCGCGCGGGACACGGCGCGCCGGATCAACCTCATCCGCGTGCTCGAGACCAACACCATGTACCACAACGCCCTGCGCGCCCGCCCGGACGAGGTCCTCCCGCAGCTGTTCAAGCTCCGGGACGATGCCATCGACTAAGCATATGGCGGCGTGAGGAGACCATGTCCCCAGGCTGATCAAGATTCGGAGACGAGGCGGTGGTTGGGTTGCAAGTCAGAGTGGTCATGGATAGAGAAACATTGGCTGCATTTGTAAATCATGGCTTGCCGTGCCGACGGCGCACTTTAATTCTATGACAACACATCTATCTTGCACGCGACCCATCAGTGATCTCTTTGGCTCTAGGCCTATGAACCGTTGCCCGGCCCCCTCGCCTTGCCGTCGCCCCCAACGGCGTCCTCCTCGTCCCGATACCTCGACGGCGCGTCCCCGTCCTCAAACTGGATGTCGCCCGCGGCGTCCCACAGCGAGATGTCGTCGTCGTCGACCATCAGGGCCGCGGCGTCGTTGGGGTCCATGAGCCTCGCGTCCTCGCCGCCCTCGCCTATGTCGTCGTCGGCGTACTCGGCACCGGCAGCCCTGCCGTCACCGAGGGGCCGCCCGGCCTGCGCCTCCTCCCTGGCCAGCTCGGCGGCCCTGGCCATGGTGCGGCGGTAGATGAAGAAGCCGACGCCCATGCCGACCAGGCCGCCGACGAGCATGGAGGCGTAGTTGACGAGGCGGTCGCCGAGGGTCATGTCCTCCTCCGCCAGCAGGGCGAGGCGCGAGCCGATGAAGACGTGGACCAGCAGCTTGGGGCTGGAGAAGGCGGTGGCGATGGCGAAGCTGAGGGGCTGGATGCTGGGCACGGTGGCGAGGAAGCCGTTGCTCAGGCTGTAGGGGAGGGGGCAGAAGCGCACCAGCGCCAGCACCCCGAGCCCGTCGTGCCGCAGCACCTGGCCCAGCGCCACGAAGCGCTTGTCCTGGCCGACCAGCCGGTCCACGTACCCGCTCAGCACCGTCCTCGACGCCACGAACGCCGCCGACGACCCGGCCACCGTCGCCGTCGCCACGATCGGCCACCCCAGCGGGAACCCGTACACGAACCCGGCGACCGTGCACGCCGTGCTGTAGCCGATCATGGGCGGGAACGCCACGAAGAAGGTCGCCGCCCAGATGATCAGCCAGCCGGCCGGCATGGCGCGCCAAGAGACGGCCACGGGCTCGAGGAGCGTGAAGATCTTGTGCGAGAAGATGAGCAGGACGATGGTGAGGGCGCCCAGGAGGAAGCCGCCGGCGATGAACAACGCCCTCTGCGTGGGCGTCATGCCGTTGTACATGGTCAGGGACTGCCGGTACAGGTTCTTGGCCGTCTTGACCGACGACGAGGCCAGCGCCGAGAGCTGTCCGCGGACCGAGCCGTCGCGGTTCAGTGAGCTGCGCGAGTTAAGCGAGTATGGTGTCGAGAGCCGGCGCGAGGACCGCGTGTTGCCGCCGCTGTGGCGGACCCACGGGAGCGGGCGCTCATCGTTTGTGCCCAAGGACGGAGCTGCCGGTGCGCGGGGCGGATACTCGTGGTCGCTGTCGTCGTGGAAGGGGGCGTCGCCGTGCTCGTCCCGGGTGGGGGTGTTGCCGAGCTGCGCGGCTGCGGATGCGGCGGAAGGGGTCTCGTTGCCCGGAGATCCCGGAGCCACGGCCAGGCCTGCTGCGGCGGACTTGTAGTCGGCCGGCATGATGTGCGGCTGAGGATGTTGGTGGTGGTGGGGAGGAATAGGCGTTCTGCTGGCACGGTCAGCGATGTGTGTCCTGAGGGGGACTGGTATGACGATGTCAGGGTACTAGTTGGACAAGTGTTGATTGCTTACATGGGAGCACGGTGATGCTATCTTGTTGCAGCCATTGAAACGATGAAAGTGCCTGCAAGAGTCGAATGATATACCGATGTCTTTTTTTTTAGCTGATATGATGGTTTGGGTCTCGGAGGGGAGTTGATGTCCTTGCCGAAGAGGCGCAGCTCGTTAATGCCGAAGGTCAAGGTCCGGACCCAGGTTGTGGTGGTCGAGGGGGGGTACATAGGTGGATAGGCTAGGTTGGTTAGCCTGCAATGTGTGTCCCCCAACCTGTGCTTGACTTATAATTGGCATAACTGTGACGCCTCTGACGGCAAGTCGGGGTCTTAATCCTGGTGCTAGAACAGCTAATGGCAGCCTGGGGACCGTTTCAGGCGCAGGTCCGAGGGTTGCAGCAGCTCAGGGCTGTTGAAGGAACGCGGCGGCGACCGTGGGGGAGGGGGGGCGGGAGGGGGTAAGGATCCAGGGTCCTCTACCTACAGCACTTAGACCCCGGGTACCGAGACACATGCGAGCCGCATCATATGCCAAGTATCAAGTATAGCAGCCTGTTGTGCGGGCAGTCTGTAAGCGCTCCCTGCACATGCCAACACACACGAGATACCCAGCGTTTTATATGAATTTGCTTGATTTTCTTTGCTTCATGTCTCTCCACTGTCATCGGCCGCCTCGGGGCCCCCTGGGCGGCTCTTTGCCAATGGTCGTGTCCCTCACCAGCAGCTTCATCTTGCCGTCCCCAATCTCAACCCCCTGGCTGAGTATGTCCACTGCCTCTACGCCTTCCTCTGCTTTCCTCGCACTGCCACCGCCCTCCTTCGACATCGACTTGTCGTAGCTCCGTGCGTCAATCCCCAGGATGCCTCCCATGTTGTTCCGGTCACCCGGCACAGAGAACTCTCGGAACGCATACCGCCACTCGTTCAAGAAACCCCGCACTGCCTTGCCCACCTTGTCCTTCCCATTCTTGCTGTGATGCCCTGTGCCTGTGATAGCATAGATCGGCCGGCTCTCGTGCTCATTCTCCAGCAGCACCCGCTCCAGGTACTCGACGGCTTCCTCCGCGTGCAGCCCGTGCAGATCCACGTAGATCTCCGGGCTCGCTGAGCTCTTCTTGTTCCGGTCCTCGTAGAGCTTTTCCGCCGCTTCCCTGTGCGCCTTCTTCATCAGGTCGTTCTCGCTCTGGCCCCGCAGGCTGAATACCTTGGCCTGCCTGGCGTCCTGCCGGTTCCATGCCTGTGCCGCACTGCGGATCTTGTTAGATGGGTGGTTGTGCAACTTCTTGGCCGGGTCGAGACTCACTTCTGCAGAAACTTGTTCCTAAGGGCACTGTGCCGAATGGCCTCCTGGCGTGCTTTGAGGTAGGCCTTGTTGGAGCTGTCACCCGTCTCCAGCCACGGGATATGTTTGGGGCTCGGGATCGCTTGGGCAGCTGCGCTGTTCTCGCCGTTCCTTGATCCTTGCGAGCTTCCGTTTCTGCTCATCTTCCTACTATCAGGCCGTGAGGCCGGCCCTGGAGACGGCGACATCTTTACGATATCCGCGAGAGAGCTGGGGGTGTAAGCTTCCTTTGGCCCGTGGCCGTGGCCGCCTCTCTTCCCGTGGTGCTTCTTCCCCGGCTTCGCTGCAGCAGAGCCAAGGGTCGGGAAAGCCTCATTGTCGTCGAGGGACGGTGCCGCCTGGGCGTTTTCTTTGCCCTGCTGTTGGCGACTGCCGGGCCGGGAGCGAGGCCGGTGATCATTCGAGTGTATGTTCTTGAAACCAGGTGGAGGAGTGACACCTAGTGAAGGTGTGAACACAGGGATCGAGTCTGGCCCGCCCGACCCCAGAGACGGGAAGCTGGAAAAGTCCTGGACCTGGATGTTTGCCGGGGACTTCTGTGTAGGTGGCGTGTCTGTTCCGTCAACGTTGAGTTTGTTCATGAGGTGCGCTGGATCATGCGAGAAGATGCACGTATCGCCGGCGAGGCAGTTGCCGGACATCCAATACCTAGGAAAACAATTTAGTAAAAGCGCGAGTACCAAGGCGGTAGCGGCTTAACCTACTTGCAAATGTGGCTGCTCAAGTCGTGGCTAAAACGACAATCTGCCCGCATGCAGCTGCCAGATGCGAGGTAGAACTTGCAGATTACCCCGGACCTCTGATCGGCCGGCGTGGTCGGACGGGCATCCGGAGTCATTGACTTTCCAACCAAGTAGCCATTGCCTTCGGCTGAAGTGCTCGCTGCCGACGCATCCTGGTTGTCCATCATGGATATAAGCACTGCACCAAGGTCGTATCCGTGGACGAGCAGTGCCTGACTAATCTCCTCATCGGTTCTGGACTCGCCGAGGATCGAGCGCAGGACATCGTGCGGTCTCATGGGAGTTTGCTGCGACGAGAATTCTGGCGCGTTTGCGTTTAACCCGCTGGACGTGCCGAAGGAGGATGCGACACTGACAGCATCATCGCCAACAAGCCAGTCCACATTGTCGGAGGCATAGTCCTCGAACGTTTCCTGCGACGGCTCTGGATCATTGGCGAACTCGTAGGCATTCAGGTTGGGGCTGTGGGGTATAACTGGTGTTGAAAAGGCTAACCGGGGCGAAGGTCGCGGAGAGTTAAAAGGGGAGGCGGCCCCGGACAGCGTGCGGTTGAAGGAGGGCATGAAACCGGGAGGTGCGAGCGGACTAACACCCAGACGGGGTGAGCCGGAGAGCGGCGTGGCGGTGGTCCTGAATGAGGCTGGCGAAGGTCTCCTGAGGATGGTCTGGCGGATGGCGGGAGGGGAGGCGTTGATACCACCCCCTTCTCGATAGCGCCATAGCACGTCTAGCACGGCATTCTCCAGAGACTGGCCGGTCAGGGCGGTCTCCTTCTTTAACAATTCTTCTAGCTTGTCCGTCTTGTCCTCCTCTTCTATGGCCGAGTCCTGGAGGACTGGCAGGCAGATCTCGTATGTTTCGTCCGAGACCATGATGACGCGCTTGTACGGGGTCTTTTGGGCGCAAATCGTTTGAAGGCTGATACGGGGAGAGGATTGAGTTAGGGCGCTTTTCAAAGGGCTGCCGCGAGGTCCTGCAGATATTATGGATGATTTGCCGTCGACTACAATCGGGCTGTCTCGGTCAGCCTCGAGCCACTGCGGATGCGCTCGTTGGGGCGGCCAGGGGCGCACGAAGACTCGGGGGTGATATGCAGCGAAAGAGAGACACACACCGATCAAGGTCAGAACAGGTATTATTAGAGGTGAGCAAGACACGGCTGCCGGCGTGGTTTTATTCGGGAGTGGGCGGAGCTGAGTCTATAAGACGGTGGTGGCTTGGGCGGGAGGAGGAGAGACAGGCCGGAGAGCATGATGCTATTTCAGAGCGTTGAAGTGCATTACGTATGCAGGCACCGGCGTCTTTGTGTAACGATCAAGGCTGCGCCCTGCCCTGCTGAGGTCTCGTTCGAACGGAGGGTGTGAGGTAGCGCGCAGGCGAGTGGATGCTGCAGGCTGGGGTTTAGGAGGGAGGGGATAGGAGGCCGGCTCGGGTAGGAGGTGACACGCCCGATGCAGGCAGGCCGGGTACCTGGATAGATATAGCTTCGTGCTGACAGGGAGAGCTGTCCTGAGTCAGCCAGCAAGGCCCCCGTCGGCGTCTTCGGGGGTGGTGCCCTTGGATGTTTGACGAGGCCAGGCAAATGTTGTTCGAACGAGAGTATGGGAGCTACGTATGTATGTATGTACAAATAGAGATGAGAGATGGGCGAAGTTTGGGAAGTGGTGGTGGTGGTGGTGGTGGTGTTGTTGTTGCTGGGACTGGCGGTAGGCAGAGCACGGGTGACGGCCACGGGTGACGGCTGAATGGGTGGTGCTCAAGGTGATACGACGTGATTGATCATGGGTTGCCGTTGGTCGGTCCAGCTGAGACGGGGGACGGAGCTGGGGTCATGGTTGTGGGTGAGCCTGGGGCAGGAGAGGGGTGTGTCTTGCTGGCCTAACACTACCAGACGTGTCTAGGAACTTAAAAGTAGACTGGCAGGACTGGCTGGCTGGCTGGCCGATGGGCCTTGCCAGATGGGGTCTTGTCCACCCTTCCGCCCAAGGAACCATGCTGAGATAGGTTCCTCGTAGATGGACTAGTGGTGTAGGAGGGCTGAAGGGAGAGCCCGGGAGGAGAGCGTGGGGTCTCAAAGGGGGCTGCGGTGGGCCATCCCTGTCAACCCTACCGTACCTACACTACAAGGCGCCGTTCCATCTCAGCTACGGGAACATGCTGGCCGGAGATGTGACACCTGCTTCCCCGCCAGTTTGCGAGCAGTGCGAACTCACATACTGCAGACAAATATTGTATTCTGAAAAAGGAAAGAAAAAAGACAAGACTTGGCCCTTGGCATGTCGTGCCGACAGTTTAGAGGTTGAGGCATAGGCTTCATATAAGTGACCTGCCCTGCCCCGGGGACAGTGTACCTTAGGTACATACGTACCTTTGTATACCTCTCCTTGCGCCAAGCTGACTGCTTAAAGATGTCTGCCACGGTCCCATGTACGTACAGTATTTACTATGTATGATACACGACTGTACCGCAAATGTAGTTTCGATGTTTCTATCGCAGGGTAGTCACGCCTTCGCCTCTTTACATCTTCCACAATAGCCGGCAGATGATGCCTGGCTCATGGTATCTCCTCATCGTCCTCGCCAAACCCAAACCCGAAGCTGAAGCCTCCAGACCCCGAAGCCTGCCCCGTCTCCTCGGCTGAGATAGCCTCGTCCCACTTCCTCTTTTTCTTGCTGTGTTTCTGGTCCAGCTCGGCAAGGGCTACATCCAAGAGCTCCGGAAATTGTGCCCTTAGTCGATCCACAAACAGGCTATAGGGATCGGCGACATCTCTCTTGAACCCCGTCACCTGGTCTGGCTTGTCCCTCAGGAATTCAAGAACGACGGCGAGGTGTGATTTGGGCACGAAGTTCTGCGTGAGCGCAATCCCGCTCTCGAGATTGACAACCAGATGCCACCACCCGCTGGGCACGTGGAGAATCTCGCCTTCCCTGCAGATGCCTTCCACGCATTCTGGTAGCTTGCGCGCTTCTTCGTGGAACTCCAGAAGCCATTCTGCGATGCTCAGAGGGCTCGTGACCTCACTCTGATCGGCCGAGACAAAGACACCCGGCACGTCCACGGAAGGCGGGAACATGATCCACTTTGGTAATACAACTTAGCAGGTGAAAACAGACTTGGCGAGTGGCCCCGCAAAACCAGTCCAGCGTCATGGGAAGCTACTCACATATTTGGCCCCTTGAAGAACCGCATTCCACGCTGACGTACCGTTAGGGTCCTTGTGGAATGTCGAGCCAGATCTCGCCGGCCCTACAATCAACCACCTATGCGCTGGCCTCTCCGAATCCAGCACCTCAAAGAGATCCGGCCCAAAGCAGTCTGGCTTCCAATATGCCCCCCCTTCAGCCTGCCCAATTGAGATATCCATTTTCTCGGCAAACTTCTTGTCGAAAAGATAGAGCGGGCTCTCGTCTTGATTGTGGCCCATGTACTGGCAATATGTCGAGAAGGGCCAATCCACTGCCTCAGCTCGGAACTCAACATCGGAGTACATCCTCAACAGCTGGTCGATGTTCCACTGTTTGCTTGCCGGCCACGAACGGACACAGTTCGTCAGAATGAACGGTCTGTCGCTCCACTTGTCCGCAAATTCGTCGTATCTCATGTTAGGGAGCCGCTTGATCTCGTTCGCGACGGCGATCTTCGAGCAGAAGCGTCCCAGAGGCACATTGCTGCAGACAAATGGCCGGTGGAGAACGTCGGAGAAGACGTTACGACAATCTACCTTTGGCTCCTGCTCTGGTGACAGCTCAAGCAAGGTTGATCTCCATGTGCCCTTCCACTGGAAGGGACGCTTTCTCTGCTCATGACTCCTAGGGAAACCGTCAATCAACGATTTGCTGCATGGGTATGACTATAATATCCCAAGATTTGCCAACGGGTTGGCAAAATGAAAGAAGGTGAAAGCACCAAAGAGGCGGCGTGAGATGCGATGAGGGTGAGACTTGAAGCCGTCTCTGGCCCAAGGGAAATCTGAGCTGGTGTTCCGAAGCAAAGGGTGACAGACAGCCATGAATTGAGATTCCCACTGCCCAGGAATCGACCACTCAAGACTTCTCTTGGCCTTCATGGCCGCCGATGGGTTGCGTTCAAGGCCATGTTTTGCGAGGGGCAAAGACGTGTCCACAAAAGGGACATGATTAGAAGGGAGTGTCACTTACTCCAGGAACAAAGTCTTCCAGAGATCATCAGCATGGCAGAAAGCGAAGAGAAACCTGCAGGTGTAGCCCAGTCTCCGCAAAGACTGCTGCCCAAAATACTCCAGAAGCTGTGCCAACACCTCGTCCGGCAAAACCTTCAGGCTGCCTATGGAGCGTCGAGCGTTGGCGTCGGACGACAGATACTGGTTGCCCAAGGGCTTGATTCCCAGAGGATGACTGGGAATCCGTGACTCAACGCTAGCTTGTTGCTCATCCATCCTGCCTACGCCTAGGCCGTCAGCAGTGACTCCCAGGCCATTGTGGTTGCGGAGGACAAAGTCCTCCTGGTGGCCCGGGGCGGGAGCTGCTTTGAGGAGCATGGCCTGCAGGGTAGGATGGAATGGGGTGACTCTGAAGATGGAGAAGGTGGGAAGGTCAGGCCAGGACGGGACAGGACAGGACGAGTAAGATCACTTTACACTGGCCCCATTGATCAACAATGACCAGTTGTACAGTACAGTGCAGTGCAGTACAGCACAGTACAGTATGCAGGAGTGTATGTAGGAGTGACAAGGCAGGGCAGGGCAGTATGAATGACTTTGGCCCGGGCAAACAATAGTAGCAGGAATATTGTATGAGGCTGGTAGCGTCACAAGGGTGAGTCTTCAGTAGGTAACTTCACCAGCTTGTCCAGTCACCCTGGCTGGTAGGCTACTCTCTCTCTTTTTTTTTTCTGCCCTGGCCTGGAGCACGGGAAAATTGAAGCGCTTTTGAGACGGCCAAACAAGGTGGACGAACTAATGGTGGTGCATGTCCACTGGTGGCCGTGCCCCACTAAAGGTTTAGCGTGGCAAAAGCGAGCAGGGCGGCGAAGGCACTTCAACTTTTTTCCACCTGCAGACAAATTTTCTCTCCTATGTCTGCTCTTACCCTACGACATCACCCATCTGCATACACCCAAACAACACACCTTCCCCTCCACAACTAGATTCCCTTGCTCTCTTCATCCTGAGAGCATCAGATCTGGTTTCCTTTTCAAGTCTCCAGATATCATCACCGGATTCCACAGCCTCCCGCGAGTCTTGTGGATTTTCCTCGACCCTCAACAAACCCCACCTTCGATTCTTTGATTCTAGGTCTCAAGCAGTGCTTGTGATCTAGATCCGTATCACCTACAACCCGCAATCATGGCTACCGACAAGGGACTCGAGGATGTCCCCGAGGGTAAGAACTCTCCTTGTCCCCTCCCCCTGCGAATGGATGTCCCGGCGTCGTCGACATCGTCAGCATCTTTGTGCGACCCCGCGCCAGATGGCGGCCCACTCCCTGCGCCCACAGACTTTTCTGATCCCCGCGGGTGCCTGGACCCGGGCACCACAACCACCAACCAGACTGGCGGGACAACATGGCTAACATGCGACGACGAACACAGGTCAGATCGAGTCCAACTATGACGAGACCGTCGACTCTTTCGATGAGATGGCACTCAAGTCTGAGTTGCTCCGAGGTGAGAAAATCTCCGCCGCTGAGTGCCGCCACAACGAACGCCTTGGGCTAACGCGGGGATAAAGGCATCTACGCCTACGGTTTCGAGCGTCCCTCTGCCATCCAGCAGCGCGCTATCATGCCTGTCATCAAGGGTAAGCCACCAAACAACTCGTCGCGGTACAAACAAGCCGGCTAATCATTTGCACCTCAAAGGCCACGATGTTATCGCCCAGGCCCAGTCTGGTACCGGCAAGACTGCCACCTTCTCCATCTCGGTTCTCCAGAAGATCGACCCCAGCCTGAAGCAATGCCAGGCCCTGATTCTCGCTCCCACGCGTGAGCTGGCTCAGCAGATCCAGAAGGTCGTCGTCGCTATTGGTGACTTCATGAACATTGAGTGCCACGCCTGCATTGGCGGCACCAGCGTCCGTGATGACATGAAGGCTCTGCAGGATGGCCCCCAGGTCGTCGTCGGTACCCCCGGCCGTGTCCATGACATGATCCAGCGTCGCTTCCTCAAGACCGATGGCATGAAGATGTTCGTCCTCGACGAGGCCGATGAGATGCTTTCTGTGAGTTGGCCCAGTCTCCCTTGTGCACACCATTTGTCTCCTGTTCTAACACGTCTCCACAGCGTGGTTTCACCGAGCAAATCTACGACATCTTCCAGCTGCTGCCCCAGTCTACCCAGGTCGTCCTCCTGTCCGCCACCATGCCCCAGGACGTGCTCGAGGTCACCACCAAGTTCATGCGCGACCCCGTCCGCATTCTCGTCAAGAAGGACGAGCTTACGCTTGAGGGTATCAAGCAGTTCTACATCGCCGTCGAGAAGGAGGAGTGGAAGCTTGACACCCTCTCGGACCTGTACGAGACCGTGACCATCACCCAGGCCGTCATCTTCTGCAACACCCGCAGAAAGGTCGACTGGCTCACCGACAAGCTCACCGCCCGTGACTTCACCGTCTCTGCCATGCACGGTGACATGGACCAGGCTCAGCGTGACCTGATTATGAAGGAGTTCCGTTCCGGCTCCTCCCGTGTCCTGATCGCCACTGACCTGCTGGCCCGTGGTATCGATGTCCAGCAAGTCTCGCTGGTCATCAACTACGATCTCCCCGCCAACCGGGAGAACTACATCCACCGTATCGGCCGTGGTGGTCGTTTCGGCCGAAAGGGTGTCGCCATCAACTTTGTGACCGCCGATGATGTCCGCATGATGCGTGAGATTGAGCAATTCTACAGCACCCAGATCGAGGAGATGCCCATGAACGTTGCCGACCTCATCTAGACGCACGCACATCAAAGTCGAGTCTTACTCTCTTTCCTCTACAGATATCAACTCACGTCGCGTCCACACACGTCGGGATCCCACCGCAACAGGGGGGTAGAAGTGACGAGTTGGTCGTTGGGGGGCAGGGGGCTGCTTTGCCACGGTTGACTGGCACGAGCGCAGCACGGGAAGGGGTTGCGCAACAAAAGTAGTTCTGATTTCCTTAAGGGGGTGCGCGAATCCACTGCACTGATTGCTTTTCGATATCCGCCGGCAGGTTCTTGGGCCTGTGCCTGTCGAGAGATATCTGGACGGATCTGCATGAAGTACTTTTTCCGTTTTGTACTTACTGGTCCGGTTCTGCAATGAGATTGTCATTTAGAAACCTACCTCTTCGAACGCACGGCCGCAGACCTCGGGATATCATTTCGACTGAGGACCGAGACCTCCTATAGACGTGCTTGCGCAAAAGGACGGGCGTTTCCAGACGCTTCAGATAGACAGAAGAGTAATGATAATGGACCATGACTAGATTCCCTTTCCGATATTTGCTGTCCTATCTATAGCTTCAAATGTTGTGACGTGGCCGATCCAACCTTGCAGTCATCCCAATTGTTAGGTCTGAATGAGACAGTATTTACAACAAGCCCGACTACGGACAGACAGACAAACGCCAGTCACGCCAGAGCAGTGGGTGACCTGGTGGGCTGCCCGACTAAATCGACAGATGTGTTTACTACTACACGTTAGTACGTAGCTTGTGGGGCAGCTATTGAGTGTGCAAGGTACCTCTTTGCTACGTACTTAAGTACCCTGGCACCCCGGCAGGCCTGTTTTGCCCAGGCGCCTGGGCAAGTTCCTGAGTACCGGAGCCCCTAAAAAAAAAGCTCCAGCAAGCGGCCGTCAGGCTACCTAACCTAGCTCCCTCGTCTCACCTCGCTGGTGGACACCATCCATGCTTTATTGTCTGACCTTGAATCGCGCATTGTCGGGTCTCCAACAGCCAACACAACCCAATACAAACCTCCCGACTTTGCCTCTTATCAGCCACAAAGAGCTCTTACATACAAGACAATCATAATGGACCGCAGTCTTGACGAAATCCTTGCCTCTCGCGAAGACGTAAGCCTCCTCCCCAGCCTGCTTCTGGCCTGCGACCTGTCCTTGCTAGGCCATGCGTGGGGGCAACTTGCTAACCTGGATCCACGGCAACAGCGAAAGGGCGGCAGACCTCGCGGCCGCGGTGGTCACGGAGGCCAACGGAGACGGGAACCCCGTGAAGACTTCCCCCGCGATGGCGTCAGAAAGGTATGCACTGGCAACCCCCTCCAGGTGGTAGAGACGGCAGCTTAACCAGAACCACGCGCGGCTCCTAGGTGCCCTACCTCCTCCCCCTCCTCTGAACTACGCCTACCTACCTGCTCAACATCTTCTATCCGGCCCTCGATTGCCGTTGTAGCTGCCTTGGCCATGCGCAATGGTATCCCCTGGGTTGAACACCAGGGGAGCAATTGACTCAAGTCGATCCGCAGAAGCTGACATTTCCTACGTCCACGGAACAGTCCTACCGCGACGATGCCCCCAGAAACCTCGACTCGTACGTAAAAGCCTCCAAAGTGAAACTGGAGGGCTCTCAAAGTTCTGACGAGCTTCTGCAGTGAATGGGTTCACGACAGATTCGAAGACAATGGTGAGAACCCTGCACATACCTGTTCTCGCCTGGCGCAACAAGCTGATATCCTAGGCAGGAAGGAGACCGCGCCAGCCACGACGGGGTCCAGGACGCGACGAGCCTGAAGATCTGGCGTGAGTTGGATACACATCTTTGATGGGCCGAGGTGTTATGCTGACAGGCGGTCATAGCGAGCTGAACGGGACCAAGATTCGTGTTGAGAACATCCACTATGAACTGAGCCGGGAGGACTTGGTGGTATGAAGCCCCGCTGCCCAGCCATTGAACACGGCGCTGACGCTTCCAGGGGCTCTTTGAACAAATTGGGACAGTACAGAAGCTCGATGTCGGGTACGACCGAGCCGGCCGCTCTACGGGAGTGGCGTATGTCACTTACGATTCATACCACGATGCTCGGGAGGCAATCCGGGAGTTCGACGGTGCCAATGCCCACGGCCAGCCGATTCGCCTCTCTATCGTCCCTCCCCGACGGCCGCGCAACCCCTTTGACACGGCTGTTATGCCAGGACGACCCCTAGCCGAGCGCGTCACCGTCCCATCCGGACGCAACCGTTCTTTATCGCCGGACAGAGATCTGGAGGATGAGGCGGCCCGTAAAGGGATCGATCGTTACGTACCCGGTGGACGAAACAATCGCTCTCGCAGTCCAATCCGTGGCCGCAGACGCGAAGGCGGACGCCGTCCGGGCGCGCGTCGCGGAGGTGGGGCCGCAAGAGAGGGCGGAGAACGTCCAGGCAGGGATGGTCGTCCTAAGAAGACCCAGGAAGAGTTGGACGCTGAGATGGAGGATTACTTTGGCGGAGGCGGAGGAGATGCCCAGCCGGCAAGCAATAACAACGGCCAGACTGCCCCAGTCCAGCCCGCGGAGGACGACATCGACATGATCGAGTGAGGGACCACCACTATGGCGCTGAGAATTCTCGGGAGACTTGTTGTCTAAATCAGTCAGAGCTACCCGACCTCGCTTTCCCAGCAGTGTGGCAGCGCAGAATTCCGAAGAGAAGATCACGAATTTCCGTCATGATGCAAGACAATTAAACCCCTGTCATGCCGCAAGCGTGCCCTAACCGAACCGCTCCAAGCCATGCATTTTCCCATCATACAGCAAGAGAACCGCCTGCGCCAAGTGAAGACCCCAGCCAGCCCCTATCTAGATCCCCGGATTAAAGGAATATCATCCCGGCATACAAAAGAAGCCCACCATTAGTTGAACAGCTCCAGCGTAACGTCGCCGTGGATACTGGCCTTCAGCTCGATCTCGATCTCCAAGTTCAGCTTCAGCTCCACCGCCAGCGCCGCCTTCTTGCCCCCGGCCGGCAGCGCCGGCGCGGAAGCCGGCCCTCGGGGCACGAACTGCACCTCGTCGTCATCGCCGTCGCCCTCCTCCTCCCCGTCACCCTCCTCCTCCCCGTCGCTGTCGCCCTCCTCGTCTATCCTCGGCGCGGCGACGACCGCTCTTGGCGTGCGCGGCACGATGGCCTGCGTCGGCGCACGCGCC
>LJJS01000887.1:688-27866 GCA_001447215.1 Diaporthe aspalathi
AGTGGTGCATTCGCTTATCTGGTGCACTCGCTTATCAAATACGTTAAAAGCAAGTTAAATAAAGTGTGTTTGTAACTTATTAGGGCTTTAAGCTAAAAGCCGTTAAAACTTTTAACGTACTTATAATATAAGTGCAATGGGAAGAAATTTTTGAGGGGAAGGTTTAGCGCCATAGTGTGACTGCTAAATTCTGTTGGGCGATGGGGTGTCGCTCTGTCTCCCGGGGAGGTGCTTTCTGTCGAAGCGGCTTAGATCTGGACGCTGGGGGATCGAAAGAGCGGTCGGTATAGTCTGCGTTGTTGTTGAATGGTCCTAGACTCTTTCCTTCTGAGTTACTTAGTCAGCGGCGTCTCAAGTGCCCGAGAATCAAATGCCCCTTTTGTCTCCATACCCTCCCTACTTACTCAAGCAGCACGCCCGTGCGTGTCACTGAGTCAAGCGAGATAGAGACTACTACTCCGTACCTTGTATTGCTTGCTTATGTTTCGTGGTCTGAGTGAGGCCATCTTGTTCCGCCACATCAGATATCATTATCGGTGGCCAACGTTGACCGCCGAAACGGCCATGTTGACATTGCTCCGTCTGGTCATCACTCCTTGGTACATAGCTTATGAAGGCGGAGCAATCGCTAGTTCTTTCAACCGCCAGAGATTCCATCTTCGGGCTTGGGGTATGAGTGTGCGACTACCGAGGCAGGGACTTATCCGATCATGAACACTGCCCCTTCCGGGCCCACGCTTGAGCTGTCGGGAGTGGCCAGATGCCTGCATGATCACGAGACCGGAGCGATGTGGGAACGGTGAACTTTAACGATTGCCGGCAGCTCTTCTGAGCGGCATTTTATCATACTGCGTACTTCGCAGAGTGGAGAAGGTGAATGACTAATAAGTACATCGTCCAAGTTCTATGCACGACAACAAAAGATGCTCGTGTCAGGAAACTCTCGCTTGGGAGTACCAAAGGGTGCCGGTGGAGCCAGTACATATGTATCAAGTGATTGGATTTTTTCCCTCACAATGCTACCGTTTAGCATGACCATGGATGTGTCTGGACACCAAGTTCGTAGCAAATTGAAGTTCAGAAGTGTATTCATTCGTTTCCCGCAGCCGCAAGCCCACTCGTTACCTGGAAATACAAACCATCTCACCACATACAATGGCTAGTCTGAAGGTCATACTCGGTGGCGGGATCTTCTGGTCTAAAGATCAATGGAGCCCTGACAGCCTGGAGTCATTCCTTAGATCTATTGCCGCCTCAGGCGTAAAGGGCGTTGATACTGCGCAGACCTATGGTGAAAGTGAATCAGTCCTTGGCGAAGCTGGCTCAAGAAGGGATTTTGAGATCGGCACCAAGTTGCCAGGAATCATGGTCCCGGGATCTCTGCAAACGGAACAGGTCATTGGGCGCACCCATGAATCTCTGCGGAAGCTCAAAGTCGACCAAATCGACATCCTCTATCTCCACACCCCCGACCCTTCGACACCCATCGAACAGACTCTGCAAGGTATTCAGCAGTTATACACCTCGGGCGCCTTTCGGCGCTTCGGCCTGTCGAACTATGCCACAGAGGAAGTGCAACAAATCTACGAGCACCAGAAATCCAAGGGCTGGGTCCTGCCTAGCGTGTACCAAGGGAGCTATAACCCGGTCTCACGCCAATGCGAGACAGACCTCCTCCCGCTCCTGCGCAAGCTAGGGGTAGCTTTCTACGCGTACAGCCCCACGGCGGGAGGTTTCTTGGCCAAAAGCAAACAGCAGGTCCTTGACGGAGTCGGCCGCTTTGGCAAAGACGGTGGAACTGAGGGAATCTTTTACAACGAGCTCTACAACAAGCCAGCTTTGCTTGACGTTCTGGCAACGTGGTCAGAGATCGCTCGGGATTTAGGCACGTCTCCTTACCATCTAGCCACTCGTTGGGTCTCATACAACTCAGCTCTCAAATCAGAGCACGGAGATGCCCTCATCATGGGTGTACATGGCTTGGAGCAGCTGAATGAGAACCTCAGCGGACTCAGTCAGGGTCCACTTGCACCCAGCATCGCTGAACGAGTCGATGCCATTTGGGGAAAGGTGTGCCATGAATCCACAGTTGTTGATGCGAATTTTATTATGCATGTTATTGAGAAAATGAGTTCACATTGAGCGGCGTGGGAAGGCTGGGAAAGGACGCTACTCTGTCCGAATTTAACTAGAATCTGTCGTCTCTATCCTTTTTTTTTTGGGCCAAGTATGAGAGGAAGGGGAGTGAGGCGGCAAATCACCAACTTGGAATTTAGAAGTGAATCGTTGGCTGAGTCCATTTCTCGCTAGTACGCGACCCAGTTTAGCTTTTGTCGTTGAACGAAACCTCAGACAGGCTGCTCCACACTTCATTTATATAAGTGATTTGAATTACGACTCATACTATTCTCAAATAGGTTCCGTGGATCCTCTAAGTATACTCGAGTTGCGAAGCCTTCTTGGTTCTCTTCGAAAACTTGCGCGGAACCCTTGCAAGCCAGTAAACAAACACTGCCAAGGCTATATTGAATATGGTGAAAGCACACAGGACTCCAAAGTCGCGCCACCTGTGTCCAAAGTCGACGTTGACCGTCTTCAAGAAATCGTTCGTATTAGACATGGGACAGTACCGGCAGACGCCTGGTGCTGAGGCGTCGCTGGCCGCCAGGTAACCTCCGTGCTGCTCCATGTGGGAGCGGAGAAAGTCCTCGCATCTGGTGTCTGAGGGGGGCCGAATGTCAAGTAGCTCCCGATCTGCGCAGCGGACTGGTGCGTTGGCGAGGGACACGCCGAGAAAACCCTCCACGACGTACGTGAAGGGGTTCAGGCGGTAGAGGAAGACCCAGAAACCAGGGAATTGAATGGCGCTTGGTTTCGTGTCAGCTCAGGCTCGCCGGCTCGGCAACGTGTTAATGGTACTGCACTCACCCGCAAAACGCAAACATAACAATGACCGATAGGAAGACGAGCGCACCAGCCATATCTGCTGTTTCTAGGCCGCTTATAATGATATATGTGAAGGAAGATGTGTAAAGAAAGAATACCCAGATCAAGAGGAATAGCGTGATTCCGCGAGAGTGCACCGTGTCGTCATGTTGGGCGTTGCGGTAGAACCCCAGCGGGTAGTACCAGCAGATGAAGCTCAGAATGGCCATAATCTGGACACATGTGCATCTGCGCGTCAGTCGTGGTGCGTAGAGGGCGTGGCTTCCTGGAGACTTCAATATACTTACCGAATTCCACACCATTTCGACAAATATCTGCACGAGAAGGAATACTTGCCAGATGTACGTCTTACTGGGCCCCTCGCGGGCTTCATACAGGCTGCGCTGTTCGACAAAGAAGGGGAGCATCTGCTCGACAACCTGGCTGAAGATGAAGAGAAAGAAGAAGACGATGAACATTTGGTTCTGGCCACCCCTTACATCATTCTCGCCGTTGATATGGGATATTCCGATAAAAAGAGCCTGCAGGTGACCATGTCGTTAGCACCGAGTCGAACTTGAGCTGAGACTCGATTCCGGGCATTCATGGATTGCACTTACCGAACCGAATGACAGAACCGCACGAGAAAAGATGTAGGTGGGACTCCGCCAGTAGTGCCTCAAAGCTCGTTTGCTGACCTCTGTGAACTGAGATACGCACGAGGCGGCGACCTCTCTGTGGGTCTCCTTGGATGAGCTGGGGTTCTGGTTTCCATGAGGTGTAAGTTTGGCAAGCCGTGAGAGCTCCTTCTGCACATCCTCATATTCCGAAGTCTGGCGCCAGACTTCGTGCCAGTCTTTATTATCAGAAGGCGTCTCGCGCACAGCTTCCAACATGTACTCGGCCGGGTTTTGGCCTGGGGTGTATTCCGGCCCTCCGTTCCGCGCAAAGTAATCCAGCAGGACGTGCGAATCTTGCCCGATCTCGCCGAAGTACACCGTCCTGCCTCCCTTGGCGAGCAGTAAGAGCTTGTCGAACCGCTGGAAGAGTATAGACGACGGCTGGTGGACTGTACATAGGATGGCCTGACCAGCTTTAGTCAAGGTTTCCAGCAGATCACAGACCGACTGTGATGTTTGGCTGTCAAGCCCACTTGTAGGCTCGTCCAAGAAAAGCAAGAGCTCTGGGCGAGCGGCCAGCTCGACTCCAATGGTCAAACGCTTCCTCTGTTCTACGTTCAACCCCTCTCCTACTTCGCCGATCGCCGCATCGGCATATTCATGCATTGAAAGTAGTCCAATGACCTCGTCGACATACGCGATTTTCTCGGCGCGACTGTAATGTTCTGGTTGGCGGAGGAGAGCGCTGAAATTGAGCGCCTCTCGGACCGTGGAGGTGCGCTGATGAAGGTCCTGCTGCTGCGCATACCCGGTTTTCCGCTGGAAGGTCGCATCTCGCCGGGCGCCGTTGACAAGAATATCTCCCGATATGACACCGGTGGTCTTGCGGCTTGCAAGAACATCGAGAAGGGTTGTCTTGCCTGCCCCGGAAACGCCCTGAAAATTCGTGTCAGCGACTCAAGGGAGGGAAAACACCCCAGGTCTAGTGGCTTACCATCAGCGCCGTTAGAGTCCCTGGTTCCACCCAGCCATCGACACAATCGAGTAACCGTCTCTGTTGACCGTCCACCTCGATGTCGTAGCAGACGTTACTCCAATGGAAAATAGACTTCCGCCCATCTAGACGCTGATCCATTTGCTCCAGGTCCGGTCCTGGAATGGTGCTGGGAGGGGAGGGAACGGATTTCTCGGCGGGTGAGGGCAACGAGCTTCCAGCCTCAGTGTCGCGTGCTGCCTTCTTTTTGTCTCGAATGGCGTCATATGTGAACACAAGAACCTCCCCCCGGGACCTCTCAGAGACAATATATTCCGTCGCAACGATATGCAGGATTGTCGCAACTAGACCCAGGACGATAATGAGGCCACAGTTGCGCCAGCGGTTCGCCTTCTCAAAACCATATACCAGGCGAAGGTACTCCGCACCATCAACTATCCCCTGACCTGGGGTGGCCCCATCCACCTGGCAAGTGCGTTGAGTGACGGGAGTGCTGCTGTAGCTGACATTGTCCACCCGGGGCACGAAGTCAGAACAGAAAAACTGGCGGCCGACGAATTCGTTAAGCATGAGGCTTTCCATCGAATAGTAGAGAGGGCTGATCCATCGCTGCCATCCGTTCCATGCATCGAGATAAGACGGCGGCATAGTGAATCCGCTGTATATCATTATACTCAGGAGGATGATGGCCGCGGGCGCCATACACTGCTCCACGTTGCGGGTCAGAGAACCAAGCAGTCGAAACCACATGGACAGTGTTATCATGGCGACGAAAGAGACGAGCAGATAGAAGAACAAGGGCCCTGGCTCGCGTCGCAGGTTCGTCATGAAGTAAAGGATTGAGTTGAAGACCACCGTGGTCGTGATCTTGTAGGGGATGTCGACCACAAAAGATGCCACAGCCTCTGCACTCGGCCGGTAGAAACCATAACGCGCCTGCTTTTCGACGGTCTTCCGCTTAGAGTACAAGGTGAGGATCTCTACAACGCCAGCCAAGGCGTTGACAACGAGGCTCAGGAACAGGAGGATACCGCGGGTAAAAAGGGTCGATGTGACGGGCTGAAGATTGTAGAAGACGCTGCCGAGGATGAGACCGATGATAGTGTTGCTGACCAGCATGGTGAGGGGCAAAGACGGATCCTTTCTGAGAAGGACGAGGCTGCGCCACAGCAGGAGTCTGACCTGGTCGAAGTACGAAAGCAGACAGGGAGAAAGCTTTCTCGCGCCGCTGCTCTGGTAGAGCCTCCTGGTGTCGAGTAACTGGTGGAGGGCTCTATCGGCGCCCTTGTTGTTCACAATAGGGAATGCTACTTGATACCGATCAATATATTGTAGCAGACGAGCTCGCCGCTCACTACGCCGCCACACAGCCGCAAACTCGTCAGCTGTGCGGGGAGTCTGATGTGCCCAACCAGGCTTGATGATTCGTTCTTCAGGCCTTGTCATGGATGTGAGAAAGTCGGCAGTTGTCTGCTGTTCAGGACAATGGAAGCCCAAGTCTTCAAAGTAGGCTTTCGCGTCATCGCTGCGGCCGAAGAAGATCTGGCGTGCGTCGTACATAACGAGCGTTTTGTGAAATTGCTAGAGAAATGAGGCAGTCAGTCATAGATCTTAGTTACCTCGGGCCCGTTTCACTTACCTGGTAGGCATCTTCCGGGGCCTGGTAAATGGCAACGCAGGAGGTGATGCCAAGGATATCCGCTTGAAGTCTCAGAACCTTGCAGAACTGAATAGCACTGGCAGAATCGAGACCTCTGGTGCTGTTGTCCCAGCACTGGATGGGGGCCCATCCAAGGAGCACCTCAGCAATGCTGACACGCTTCCGCTCGCCGCCGCTCACACCCCTTACATAGTCATCCCCGACATCAGTGTTCATGGTGTGGGAGATGCCCAAGAAGTTCATGACGACGTCTCGTAAATGTTGGGCATGCTGATGGCGGGAACGGCCCGCCGGGGGGTTCGGGTTCCTTGCCCGAGCCGCAAAGTACAGTGCATCGCCTACGGTCAGGTGAGGAAAGTGGTGGTCGTCCTCTGCCGTGTAAATAGCCTCGCTGTGGAGCGCAGTCCACATGTCCTTCCGCGAGATGCCGTGGTAGTTCAGTTCTGCCGATTCGTCGACATGGAAGCCATGCGTATCTCCGGCCACGGTTTTGAGAAAGGTAGAGCAGCCGGAGCCGGGAGGACCCAGGACGGCAAGGGTTTCGCCAGGGTACAGGACGCCTTCAAGGTCTTGTATAATGTTTTGGCGCGTGACATTGCTGGAGCAGAAAAGAAGACCCTTCACATGCGCCATGAGCTTCAAGGCAGAGGTTCCGACTGTGCTCTGGTAATCGGTAGGCTTGCCAAAGCCGTAGGCATTGAGACCGCGGAAAGCTAGGCCGATTTGCAAGAACTGGCCGCTGTTTGCCTCAACCCTGGACTGTTGGAACTGACGAGCCCATATCTGCGGGTCAAACTGTGAGCTACTAGGGTCTGTAGAACCCAAGTTGCTTCTCATCGTGGTGTCATCGTCGCCCTTCCGGACAGACGGCGGTCGGTGCCTCTCTTGGGCTTTGGACAGTACAGCCTGATGATCTAGCATTTTTGTGGCTGTTGCTGGAGACTCGAGCCAAACCGAAGGTAGAGCGGGTGTAGAGGACGAACTTTGTGAAACGAGTGCGATGATGATGATGTTCTCAAGGCAGGCGGAACTGGCTCCAAAGGCACGATGCTGGCTTTCAGGTACTTTTTTTTCCAGAGGATACACGAAGAAACCGCAGAACATGCCAGCCAGGGCTTTGATATCTAGCAGAGCCACTGGCAGCAATCTGCGTGTTCTTATAGCTCGTTTGCATGTCTGCTAATACAAGTCGAGATGACGGCAGGCCCAGTGTTCACACCCCACGGTGGGTACCTCCAAGCCAGGCATTTCTCAGCTTTGGATTGAGAAAAAGCAGCACCATGACCCGCAAAAATACTGGCACATACACCATTTTGCCAAGTCGCGCAGGGCGTGTTGTGTGAGCAGGGCGTGTTGGGAGGACGAGAAGCAGTGAGGTCAAGAGTTCGGGACGGCCAGGATGGGTTTAGGTAAGCAGCTTGGACGTCTTGGCAAAGTCCGCGGGCCCACGGACTCCGCCGTTTCAACCTACCGTTCCTTTCCGCACCTAAAAGTCCACGGCCTTTCGGGCATCTCCCACGGAAAGTCCGCGTTCTCCATCATCCAGGCGGTGCGACGTGCACATGGATGCTAACAGCGGCTCAGATCTGAGCCCACTGTCGGTGAGTTCGGACATGTCAGAATACCAAAGACGAATTCCATGCATGCCCTGCGCTCCTCGCTAGTTGTTAATACGTCGGATAGTGCGTCGAGTGTCGAAAACGCAAGGTACGTCACGCACCGCCATGGATATGCTGTCATTGATGTTCCCATAACGGCCTCACTGACATGAACCCAGATCCGCTGTAACCGCAGGAAGCCTACTTGCAGCAGGTGTATCGACCTCAGTCTCACTTGCAACTATCCCCAGCGTACGAGACGACGTGTCCAACCCCTTCGGGCAGACAGGCAACAGCTGTCTGACAATTCAGGCCATGCCGCCGCCTCCCAGCTGGACGTCATCCTCGAACGGTTGCAGGAGATTGAAAAGAACACGAAGCATCGCCACTTATCAGGCTTTCATCCCGCAGTCACCGGCAGCTCGCCAATTGTCTTAGATAGAGCGCCGGTCTTGGTCGACGACCCCCCCGGCACAGGCGGCCTGTCTTGTACGGGCTCTTCCCGCTCGCCTTCAAACTTGCTAGCGGACGCCATCAAGCCTCTCAAAACGGCCTTGAACCATGTGCAGGCGCTGCGAGTACAGACTGTTAATCGACTATCGCTCGAGGAGCCCCTCCGCCTGCCCCGCGACGTTGCGAAGGCATGGATCGAGAGTATGTCGGATTTCGACTCCATCAATGCCATCAAAGATGAGACCCTGACGACTGCTAGCTTTTTTCGAGGTTCAGCCGGTGGACATGTTCCTCGGCTTCACGAATACAAAGCTCATCAAGCTCACCCCCGATCTCATAGACATGCCTGATGTCACCCTCCGGCCCGTCATTCACGTGCTGTACTTCTCCATCCTACACTACGGGTCCTGCATGCCCGTCCATTATGCTTTCCGTGACGGGAGCCGCGAGGTTGACTATCCCACACTTGTATATGTCGGGGCTCTGAGGGCATTGCCCGCTTGGCAGCGCGAAGCAACCGGTACAAAGATGGACTTTGCAGCCGCCGTCCTCTTGGTACGTCCCTCCGTGTCCCTTTCTCGCCACGCCCTATAATTGCCTGCCTGCCTGCCTGCCTGCGCACGCACCGGGGCTGAATTCATCGCCAGGCCCTCACAGCCAGCGAGCACTTCGACTTCGCCATGGCGTGGCAGATGTTCCAGCTGGCCTCTAAGTATGCCGAGAAGCTTCAGCTGCACACCCTTGATACGAGCCCGCCGCAAGGTGACGGCGGGCCCACGAATGACGAGCGCAGGAGCCTCTGGGACCTCATCGGGAAGGACCTCTTCTATCGGCTGCTTTTCGACAGGCCGCCCATCATCAGCGGAGATCTGTCCAGCTGGCGCGTGAACCTCCCTTGGCTTGACGAGACGAGCAGCTCGGACCCTTCACGCGGTGTCCCAGACTTCCTCACTATGATTTTCCTCGTTCGGTCGCGGCTCACCTTCACCCTGCACGAGTTCTTCCAGGTGATGAAAACGGGCGATGCAGAGACGGTTGTCAACACCACGCACGAGCTTTGTTGTAATCTAGTCCAAGTGTATGACGAATGGCCCATTGTAAGTAAATGGCCGAAAGAATGCCTCACCTTTCGGCGAACCAGCTGACCGTCCCTCGCGCCATGCTGCAGAGCCAGGCTTTGGACGCCGCCATCCGCCAGGATGCCACTTGGTGGAGGATTTGCGAGGTATGCCTCGATGGCTACAGCAGTATCATCATGATGCTCTGCAAGGCGAACAGACCTGACACGGCGTCCTCGCCCACCGGGTCATCTATGATATCTATGCTGTCATCATGTCCCGATGACGAAAGTTGGCCCCTCTCGTCCTTGATGATTAACGTGTCGCGCCGCCTGCTCGCCCTGGCCGGGAACTTTCTCGCCTTCTTCCCCTTTCCGCCCACTGTCTCGCTTGTCTTCGGTCTATATCGGTGTTACTATCCGATTGGCAACCTCACCCGCCGCATTCTTTCTGATGCGGGCGGCTCACATTCTACCGAGGATGCGAATATTGTTCACAAGATTTCAGTCGGGGTGGACCGAGTTGCGTCACAGCACAAGGACTTGCGGCCTCTTCAACTAGCACTTGGGAACATCTCACGTGCAATTAGTCTTCACCTGGGTGAGAATATGGAAGAAGAATAACACGAAAGGTTCTGCCGTTCAAGAAATCTTGTTTCCCTCTTTGTCATCAGCACCTAGGATACTGCCAGCTATCCTTCAAAATGTGCTTCTCAATGGGCGCTTCAAAAGTCTTCTCGACGTCGACAAGCTAGAGGTGACCAAGGCCAATTATGTCGTTATCTACCTGGTCCCTCGGCTTACTCTGCGGCCCACCTCCCGCTCATCATGCATAGCCTGAGCAGAGCGAAACCTACAACAAAACTGGGATCCTCTGCCTGGTCATCCAAAGCCTGCTTGTACGACTCGGCCGAGTTGACGGGAGTTATATCCCAGTCCTGAGCAGGCGGCAGTGCCTTCTGCACAATGGTGAGCAGTTCATTCTACGACACGGTAACTTGGTGGAACCGAATGAAGCAAGTCTTGGACGCCTCAGCGTGGCGGAAGACCTCAACCATGGCTTTACCGGTGCCCGCAAGGGTCGACATAGTGAAATGAGCTTACTATCATCGCAGAGGTCGGCACGCTTGATGGGAATGTCAAGCGCCGTGCTAGTGACGGCGAGCGTCTCAAGCAAGCAGCCCGGATCAGGGACGGTGTACTCAATCAGTCCGGCACGAACCTTTGTCTCGATACAGCGGCGTATTCCAGTGAGGACGCCATGCACAGGCATAGATTGGACCTCTGGGCCATCATTGGTGGCGACAGACCTGTAGCGCGAGGGGATGATACTCCAGATATCGGCTGTGATGTTGGCGTTAATGAGGGTCTTGTCATGGAGTACGCCAAAGAGGCCGTGGGTCGGAAGGCTGAGACAAGGGAGTTTCCATCTTCGCAGTCGATGGTAGTGTACTTGACGTTGGCGGCGTTTGCCGGCTGAGCGGCCGAGAACAACATTGAAGTCACGTCGAAGCCAGCTTTGCCGAGCTCGGGAAAAGGCATCGGAGCCGAGGAGGCCAGCCTGGTGAATTTAGTCTTCCTAAAGTGATATTGATAGGTTAGATTTGGAACTGGCAGGTGTTAATTCGCTCGATTGCGCGATTTTGTTTTCTCGAATGGTGACACAGTAACGGAAGAAGCATCGTAAAATAACGATGTCCTCATACCTAGGCATGCATGTTGGTACAGACTCACAGAGGCTCAGTATACCAGGGTCTAAAGGCCAAGTCGTCATCGCTACCACAAATCCTGGTAAAGAAAATTCAGAAGGCAAACCACTAATTTCAAGCATGGGCTTGGCCGTCACTCTGCATCTATATAGACACACCCTCAGCGGCGCACCACCAAAACCACCTGGGCATGGTATTCTGTCTCATTTCCAGTGACTCATCTCTCACTGCCACCACCGGACACGCCGGCCGATAGACCACACCGAGCTAATGCAGGACAGCTGGGTAAAGCAGATCTTTAGACCAGTTGCAACTGGCCCAGGCTACAGCAGGCACGTGCACAGAACGAAGCACAAGTCCCAGTTCGCAGTGCCTGGCCAACGGGCCCCAGCCATCACCTTTTCGCCTCTCGGGCACATTGCCTGGAGCCCGGTTGTGGGTTCCAGCTTCTCTTCTCCATCCTGATGCAGCTCGCCTAGCCAGCTGGCCGATCATCTCGTCCCAGCTTGAAAATACGCACCATCTCAGATCCTAATTCCATGTATTGTTCGAACATGCATTTGCAGTCTCGATCAAAGGAATTCGTCCATTCAATTTCAAGAGCTCGGTGGAATATGGAAGGTTGACACAGTGTGCACCTATGTCAGTACAGAACCCACAATGGCAAGGTACGCGAACACAAGCAGCCATTGACGCCCCTCCTCCTGTTCCGTCATTTGGGCCAAAAGACTGACCATGGAACACATTCCTAGAACTACGGAGACCTTGGCCGTGACGTTCGCATCAGAACATGCCAGGAACGCCAGCGGGACGAAGAGGAACACGAAAATGCATAGCCAGGTTATCACCGCACCGATCCGATTCAAGACCTTCTCACTGTACCCATTGAACTCAAAGTCCTTCGTCCTCGAACTTCGAAACCTGAACGGCCGCTGCACATCGAGTAGTCAGCCACAATACCCTTGGAGACGTGTTCGCATTGATGTCTCACCAGAAGAAATGATGTGAACTTCTTCTCTGGAAGGATCTCGTGGGTAAACTTCTGTATTGGTCCTCTTCTGGGACCTACGATGTGGAATTCATCGGCATCCTGACCGTCATATAGGTGACTCTGCGCGTTGTGGTTCCTATTCAACCAGTCCTGTAACGCCTCGAGAGCCTGGGCTCGTGGGCGCTCATACTCGTTCAGCATCTTTGCCGTAACAGACGCGAGCTCTACAGCATGGGCCTGATGTCAGCTCTTCGTGAGGCTGGAAACATTGAATGGTGAGTGACCTCTACCGTATTCTTGGACCTTCCGACAAAGTTCCACCATTAGCTTCTCCCATCTCTTGTGAGCACGACTCCCTTGTATGACACCACAGGGCTCCGTGTGGTGCTTGGCCTTGATCCTATTTCTTTGGGCTTCGATTTTCATCATGACGCGGTGGATCTGTCGGGCACGGTGGTCAAGGGCCAGTGATCTAGCTACTGGGAAAGCAGGATAGAAGTTGAAACGGCCGTCGAAGCTCTTCAGACGCGCGAGTCCTATCTGCCCGGTATCGTGTTCTGAATTCAGGAGCACTCAGTCTTCTACTACTCTCGTCTGCATCTGGAACATCACTGACCTGGATACAGAGCATCTCCGTTGGCCGGAGAACCTATCGTGCGCGAACCTCGATCACCTGAATCGCTGCGGGTGTCAAGTTCGCTGACGTCGGGTATGGGCCCCTCTGCAACAGCTGGTCTCCGGCTGGGGTTGGTGCCCCTCTCCAACACGTTAGAATCAGCGAATGCACTCGACATGATTGGTGGGGCGGAAAGAGCAGAGCGTCTCGACAACTCGCACTCGAAGAGGGGAGGCAACTTATATAATGGCATCTCCGTCCCTCGAAGTTTTTTCTCCACCAAGCCTGGCCAGCCTGGTCGCAACTGGCGTGACTGCCTTGGATCCCACGGCTCTCACCGGTTTTCAAATCAGGCGTCCACGGTGACGATCAGGATCAGCTCCTGATCCGTTGAGCGTACAAGACTGCCGTGTGATTCTCGAGATCTACCGCCAACGACGCCCGAGGTCCTTGACGACACGGCGCGAACAAGTCAGAGAATCGCGCTCGATTCTTGGTGGGTGCAGGCTTCATACAAGCCGGGCGTCAATGGTCCAATATTGTCGGCCGGTTGGCAGGTCTGTCGGCCCCCAAATATGCAGCGAAGATCGCAGGTCGGACGCCCCATTGGGTGCGCCTCTCGAGATGCAGCGGTGATGGTGTCGAACAGCCCGTTAGCGTCGACGCAGGGCAGCCTGGTTGTCGCAGCGGTTACGAAGGCACACATGCACTTTGAAAGCGCCCAGGCTCGGCACTTTCTTGAGAGACTCTGTATCACTCTTTTTCACACGTCTCAGCAATGGCACCTAGGCAAGCAGTCTTTGCACGACTGATGTCGATGTGTGGCACAGGGGTGTGATTGATTTTGAATCTATGTAGTATTGGAATGCTACCTATGGGACCTGATGTCAGCTGATGCTCGCCTCGTTCAAGACTGCTTAAGTAGGTCAATAATTGTCGTCAATACTGACCGCCAAGATGCTCAAGCTCAATTGCCTCCTAGTGGATGGACATTGCTGGATTCGAACTCAACCTGTGAAATATCGAGGAGAGAATGTAGAACTTTGTGGAACATCCCTGTGTGTCCCGTCAGCCATACTTGCAGAGCGGTGCATATCTCTCACCAGATTTGCCAGTAATTTTGCTCACGCCCGGGTCGATTATCATCTCTGCTTACTTACACACAGGGCGACGCTGGCAGCGTACAGCACGACGGGTTTGAAGTCGTGCCTCCTCGTCGCCTACAAGCTGGTACCGCCGGCTTCACCCAGAGGATTTGGGAGTCGGCGGCTGAACTGGTTTAATGACAAGAGTGCCTCGCTGGGAGTCCGCGAACAGCAGGTGAATGGGGGACTCTGGTGAGTAGGCCATTCTGGGGGACAATTATTTTAGAGAAGTTTGATATTGTGTAAAAGCGGAATGGCTCGTCAGAGTTGATCGAGAGGCTTGTCCTCCAGAATCAGCAGTCCGTTTCGAAGTGCTTCCTCTCGGTTTTTATACTCGGGGCCATCCTTTGCGCCTTGCTCCACGACGCACTGATGACAGTACCCATCAAACCCCTGACCAGGCCTCAAACATTGTAGAGAACCAAACCAAGCCTTGTATGTGTTCTGCAATCTCACATTCTCAGAAATGATGGGCTGTGGTGCGGCCTGGTGCAGCGAGACCCACTCCGTTGTGTGTAGCGTAGGGGATCCATGCATAGCGACCCTGGCCTAGCCTACATATGTAGCCTCTTCACGATCTCAGCGAACTTGGCGAATAGACTCATCGTAGAAACTGGCAGAAACTCACATCTATGACTATCTGCCTACGGTTGGTTTCGTACATAGACCGGGCGGGTGCATTGAGACGTTGTATGCAAGTGAAATAGAAGAAGATATTTACCAGTGTTTGCGCGCTCTACATCCAGCCAGTATAACTCCAATCAGGGTTCAAAATGATGTTAAGCCAATGCAGGGAGATTCTTGTTTCGATCGCCTCTCCTACGACAACGAGACCAGCGATCGACTGATGGATAGCACGAGCCAGATGGCTTGCCACATGCACGCTATTCAACCAGAAGCTTTGGCTAGGATAAGCTTCTAACTTGGCAAAACCTCTTCTATATTTCACCCACGTTAGAAGGGATGTGACATATTGCTCCGGAAGGATGCCGGAGACCCGCCACTGCTGGTTGGACACGCGATCGTCACTTTGGGTCCATCCCTGGTACCTTTGTTAGAGCTCAGCTCATCGATTTCGAATAGTCCAGTCGGGCCTTAGTCTGAGTTGAAGTCTGGCTGCAGGAGCTAATATTAATTGCAACGCCCCTTGCATAAGCGGGTTTGTGAACAAGGTCACCAGCCATGGTTATTGGCGGAGACGGGGCGATCCAGGGGTCCCAATTGCTCATGGGACATGTCAGATCGTTGTGCGAGGCTGGAGCATCGCTGCCGGCATTGTCTACTCCCAGCCTTCCCGGTGTCACGTCCCATTTAAGACGCTGTGATTGTACCTGCGGCCGACACACCGTTGCTCATGTCCCAGTACTCCTGAGTACCTAGATCAAGGGATAGGTTGCCAATTTATAGAAGTATATTGTGGTTCTCCAACCTAAGGGCCCCTGGAGCACCTAGACGCCGGCCTTCCTACTACTAGTATGTACGAAGGGTGTACCCGTACATGGACAGCACGTTCTAGGCCCACACCTTTATAGCATCCTGCAGAATCGCGGCGGCAGCGCGCTATGACACTGCAAGGATTTGCGCACAAAGGTGCTTGAAACCCGGTTCCCCGAAAACCAGGCTGCCGTGACGCGACTAGAGCAGAGTGTCGCGCTGGTGTGCCGCGGGAGAGTGAGCAAATGCACCTCAGTGGCGCAGCGCACGAAAGCGCACAAGCTATGACCAGGCCATCTCCCATCTCGGGGGTCACGGTTGAGGATTCCCGCTTTCGCCCTGGAAGTGGGACTGAGGTGCGGTAGGTTACGATTCTGAAATGGCAGAGCCACCCTGATCGAGGTGTCAGGAGGTGTACCTAGGTGATCATCCTGCCGTGTACGACGGTGGGAGTCATGGCATGGCAACGGCAAATTACCGATATGCAGGATCATTAAAGGCTTTCCCAAGCCAAGCCTTGGGTGCCTGTGAGGCTTGGGTGGGGGGGGGGGCAGACTGGTCCTTCGTGGCATGGAGAACAACAAAGCAACACGTCTCAGTTGCAATGGTCTACAGCGGGCATCATCCATTATCAAGAGGAGGTTCCTAGAAGACAACATTGAAGGCACACCAGGAAATCGACAAGTCGCACCTCAGAGAACTGTAGCCATGTATCTCATATCAGGCTAGCATTCTTCTACTGGTAAGTATGCAATGTGAAGGCCGCCTGCCACTGACCCGTGCTTGGCCCCAATTGTAAACTGGTCAGTTCCATGACCCCATGCCTGCCCATCACTCAACCTACCCATTGGAACTTGCTCTGGCGAAGCATGTCCATCAAGCCCATCGGAAGAAGCCCCTTTTCAACCACACTGAGACCACCGAAGCGGGCTATCATGTCCTTGCTGAACAACTGGAGGATCCACTGTTCGTAGCTGGACAGCCCGTACCACTGACTTAGCTCATGCACCGCCCTGACCGCACCCTGGAGCTCCAAGACCCTCGGGCTCGGCTCCGCCAACAAGTCCTTGAATGTTGCACCCAGTGACACACTGAGATACTCACGGTACGACTGCCACTCTTCGAGACTCATGAAGTCCTCATCCTCGAGGTCGCCGAAACTGTAGCTCCTAGCTTCCGCGCTCGAACGCACCGTGCCGTCCTCGAACCTGGCTTTGGCGTTGCGGTACGCCCTTGCCTCCCGTTCCAAGAATGATTCGACCAGCTCTTCCGGATCCTTGGCTAAATCACGGATCAGGTAGAGGTCGATGAAAGGGTTCTTGAGGCCGAGACCGCCAAACTCAGGGGGGAAGTAGACGTAGCCGTCCGGGATGTCCGATAGCGGGATGTCGAAGCGCTCAGCGATTAGCTGCTTCACGTATGCACCGACACCACCAGGAACATCTGAGAACAGTTTCTGCTGGATTCGTTGGAAGGTTTCCAGCATGCTGTCGATGTGCCGCCGGCCAGAACAGTTCGCAGGCTTGCCAAAGAAATTGGTGAAGAAACGTGCGCCGTACGTGTTCCAGGCCTGGATCCAGTTGAAAATGGTCTTGCAAGCATCCAGCTGTACTCGGAGCTCCTCGATGTGCTTGTCAACTTCGCCTTGGTCGATAACAAAGTGTCCGGTACGTTGATCGAGCTTCAAGAAGCCCCAGGTGACATTACCCTTTGGCAGGCCTCTGGGGAGATCGGTGTCTAACATTGTTTCGGACCCTAGAATCAGAGCCGATCCTGTCTTTTCGAAGTTGAAGTCGAGGCCGAGAACACTCGCACACTCTCCCAAGACCTCCCAGCTCCTCACACAAGCCTCGGTGTTTCCCCAGAGCCACATATCGTCATGCAGTCTGTACAAACGGGTTCCGTTGGCCTTCTGGTTGACTGCGAAATCGACACAGAACAACAATGACTCGCCAAAGACATCTGCGAGCGGTGTGCTTAGAGGAGTACCCCGTCTACGAATCCGACTGGGGGAGTCTTCTGGGTCCTGCTTGAACCTCAGCGGAGCCTCGAGGACCTTCATGAAGAACTCGACCCAGTCCTCACGCACGCCGAAGAACTCAAGAACAGCAGCAATGGAAGAGTGGGGAATGCTGGGACCAAACCACTTGAAATCTGAACGAATGACCGTGACATCCTTGCCGAAGCGCTTCCGCAACATGATGTCTGCCTCGATCATATGAAGGAGGTGTTGAACAACGTCGATGTGGCTCTTCCTCGTGTCTCCCGCCTCGGCGTCATCCTTGGATCCGTAGGTACCACGCTGCTCCTGGAAGGACTTCGGTAGCTGATCGAGGAACACATCATCCTCGAAATGCCTTTGCTTTATGGCCCCCATTGTGCCCGCCATCGCCCCACCATCAAGTTCGTCTTTGACGTTCAGGAAGAAGTGAAGGCGCCGCCTGTCGTGACTGCTGAGGGGTCCGAGGCTTGGCTTCCACACGTCCAGGAATCCCGAGAAGATGGTGTGCAATGACACAGCCCAACGCATGCCGATGTAGTGGAGGAAAATGGATTGTAGCAGATCCTCGTCCGGATAGAAGCGATAGCGTCCGTTGAGCTGCCGCCGCTGGTCGATCACCAAGTCGGTTTCCCACGACCAACTCTTGAGAGTTGCCATCCGCATGTTCAAGACGTCGGCAATCTCCGACAGGACAGTGTCATTCCTAATGAAGTCCTTTAGAGTTGCTCTCTTGGCGTCTGTCAAAGTGTCACTGCGAAGCATGCTCTTGATCGTGGGGGTGAGACTGTCGACGGTGAAATGGGACTTGTCTGACCACTGGTCCTGGAATCGCTCTACCTCGTCCTTCAACTCGCGGAGGCGATCCCTGACGTCATCTTCGGCCTCAAACACAGTACTCAGATACGCCCTGATTGCGTCCTTGTCGGTGGTCTTTGGGGCGAACACGTATTCTTCCCATGTCGCCCGCTGAACCCGGGCTTCGTCGCGACCGACGGACGTGGAAGCCGCCTTAGGGTTCTGCTCCTGGTCTTTGCCGGCCGATATCCACTCATTGACGAGCTGGCCGTACAGTGAAGCGAAGGCATATCGGTTGGATTGGACTTGCAGCTCGTTGCGGACCGAGGACTCGCACTCTTGGATGAGGGTGCTGGTGACAGCAGGGTCATGTTCGGCCTGCTGGATGAAACGATCGAGATTCTTCATTGACACCATAGGATTTCTGGTCGAGGATGCCATGCTCGGAAGGTCCTTGAACCCCTCAACTAGCTCACGGGCACGCCTTTTACCATCTGTGTGAGCATTGGCCCTGTCGATGAGGAGTTGCTTCCTGCTGTGGAATGCATCTTTCTGCTTGTCGAGCTGAGCGAGCTTGGTGTTGGTGATGGACAGAAGAGTATTGGAGACGATCTCTGAGGAAGCCATGTTGTGTCACTGCTTTCCTGTGCAGGATTCAAGGTCAGTCTGTGGTATTAGAAGATGGCGGGAGGTTGGGACAAAGAGGCAGAACTGGAGAACACATCAGGGTGAGGTCAGGCAGTATTTATGCGTTTCCTCCTCTTGTAAACAACTCAATCAATCGCGTCGCGGTCTGCAAGCGACTCACAGTAAGATTTCTGTTTGCTTTGGCCTCAAGCCGGAATGTCTGACGATGAGGTCAGTCTTGTTACGGGCTTCGGCGTGAGGCCAACGTGAGGCCAAAGTATTCCTTGTTTGCTGCAGGATCCACCCTGAGCAGTGGAACGAGGCAAGGCTAGGTAAACAAAGGTGTGCTGATGCATTCTGCAGTACTTTGACAAACTGCTGCAACATTTCAAGAGACCGCGACCCAGTACTGGGTTGAGGCGAGGGTATGTGGCAGCTGCGACTTCCTCACTGCTCAGATGCTGCGTTAGTTACCCTAACTTCCATGACACCCAACTTTCACACGACCCACTCTCATGATGCCCAACTCCCGTATTACCATACTCATAGTGCACATACTTGATAATATCCAATCCTATAACGCCTATAACAGATAAGTTACTGATATCTGTAGCTCCAATAGGTGATACTTCCTAGCTGGATATAGCTGGGATGCTAATGTTGTTATTGGTATAGCATCTGATTGTGCAGGTGCAGGCGTCCAAATTTGAATGAAGTGTCTCTAGCTTCTCAGCCTTTGCAAATGGGCACGGTCATAATCAAACAGTTAAAATGAGTGAAACATCGCTCTGGGAACAGTCATAGAGTTGAGATATAGTCAAACCTTGCATCTCGGATGGTATCTACTTACCTAAGTACCTGGGTACTTAAGTACCTGGGTACCTAGGTATCTAGCCTGTGTAAGGTCCTTAGGCATGTACCAAATTGGTACGGTGCAATCGAAGGTACGGCTCAATCAAGGGAGGTACCAGGATACCTAGGTACCTAGGAACGGAGTAGTCTAGGTAGGTTCGGTGGTGCAGCGGTGGGCTAAGATAAGCGATAAGGATGGGGTGGGGGGCCTTGGGCACCGACTTTGGGCTAAACAGCATGAGATCATGGTTCAGATGCTTTTGTTGACGTCGAGTTGCTTGCTCCATTTCACACGCTGAGGCCCTTCTCCATGACTGCCACGCACCCCGACCTCGGCCGCCGACGACCTGGGACCCACTGCAGCTCCTCCAGCTCTCGAGTTCGAAAACCTGGTCCATAATTGCCCATCATGTCTTCAGAGAGCGGCGAGGAAGACAACACCAAAATGAGCGGCGAGGAGGACAACACCAAAATGGTGGCGTTCTTGCGAAAATGGAGGCAGTCCGCCTTCAACGCCGGTCAATTCCAGACTGCACTCTTCGTTGGAGACAAGCTCCTGGCCCTCACAAGTATGCAACATCATCTTCTATCTTGAACCCCGCTCGAGATCCGGAACTCTGCTGACCAACGGCGCGTGAAGACGACAGCAAGGACGCGTTCTGGATGGCCCAAGTCCACTTCGCGACCGGCAACTATACCCGTGCCCAACGTTTCCTCGAGAGCAGGGACCTAGTCCGAAGGAGCCCCGCCTGCAAGTACCTAGCGGCGCACTGCCTTGTCAAACAATCGCGCTTCGACGAGGCGCTGACTGTGCTGGGAGATCGCGACCCCACCCATCTGATCAAGTCGAAGGAGACGGCCAAGCGCAAGACCCCGTCGGGCACGAGTGCCAGGGCAGTGAGCACCTTGAAGTCACCGCCCGACACACAGAAGGAGACAGAAGCAATCGCCCGGCGGTATGAGGCCGGCATGTGTCATCTGCGGGGCATCTGCCACGCCAAGCTGAACGCCTTCGATCGCGCCAAGGAGTGCTACAAGAATGCTGTTCGGATTGACGTCCAATGCTTCGAGGCCTTCAACCAGCTGACAAAGAACGCATTGCTATCGTCGGAGGAGGAGTGGGAGTTCCTTCACTCGCTCGACTTCGACTCGATCAGCACCGCCGGTGACCCTGACGCCTCCCAGGAAATAGCCAGCTACGTTGAGATGCTGTACAGCACCCGCTTGTCCAAATACCGAAACCAGGACGCTTTTAACACTGCCTGTGAGAGCCTAGCCACACATTACAAGCTCAAGGACAACGCAGATCTCCTCCTGGCTAGGGCAGACCTGCTCTACACCCAATCCCGCTACAGAGAAGCTCTCGAGATCACTAACGTCATACTTGCCGATGAAAAGCACAATTTCGGGGTCTATCCGATCCATTTGGCGTGTCTCTATGAGCTAAAGGAGAAGAACCTTCTGTTCTTGGTCGCCCATGAGCTTGCTGACAGTCACCCGGAAGAGCCATGCACGTGGCTTGCCGTTGCCATCTACTACTATCTGACTGGCAAAATTGCCGAGGCACGCCGCTACTTCAGCAAGGCCAGCATGATGGACGCACACTTCGGTCCTGCCTGGATCGGCTTCGCGCATACCTTTGCTGCAGAAGGCGAGCACGATCAAGCCATCTCGGCCTATTCAACTGCCGCAAGGTTGTTCATGGGAACACATCTCCCACAGGTATTCCTGGGCATGCAACATCACGCTATGAATAACATGACTGTGGCAGAGGAGTTCCTCAATACCGCTTATGGGCTGTGCAAGACAGACCCACTGCTCCTGAACGAGATGGGCATTGTGTATTACCACCAGGGCCGTCTCAAGGATGCCGTGGACTACTTCAAGGGGTCTCTTGCAATTGCTGAGGAGATCGACAGTGATCCCCAGGCGTGGATTGTCGCACGAACCAATCTGGGTCATGCATATCGACGACAGCGGAAGTCTCAGCAGGCCCTCGACGAATTCGACATGGTGTTGCGGGAGGGTGGGAAGGACGCGGCCATATTCTGCGCGAAGGGCCTGATATACCTTGATACCGGCAAGGCTGAAGAGGCGGTCAACGTCCTACATGAAGCATTGGCGATTCATCCCCAGGATCCGATTGCAACCGAGCTTCTGGTCAAGGCCTTGGACGAGTGCTCCAGCTCCGGCCACATCGCGGGCGAAATCACTGATGACGCAGAACTGGCCGAGTTTGAGCATGTACTGGAACAGCGCAAGCATGCAGCGACCTCAAAGTTGGCGGCCAAGCTGAATGGGTCCCATAACAAGAGCAAAGGTAAAGGCAAGGAGAAGGCCGTGACCAGAGGGGTGTCTCAAGCCGAGGCAAGGCCGAGCTTGATGGAAATGAGTGACGACAATTGATTTTCTTGACGAGGTTTCGGCGAACGGTTTTTGGCATTTCCAGGGCGTCTCGGCATGCATCTTCCGGCTGGCGTAATATGGGCCGGTCCTCAATTCTTGGCATTGTCAAAGGAGCAGATGGGCTCTCAAGGCGTGGCATCGTGCGAGATAGATACCATATGATACCAGCAAATTGGTGGGTTGGCACTCTACTTTCTGAACTCCTGATCCAGCAATTGTCGCAGTGCAGATGACTTCGGCTTCCTGAACGGCTCCTCGCATGCCCCCTGGTCGTCGCCTCCTCACGGATGCCATTTTGGTATTCCGGGGCCTTGGTCCAACCCACTTTCATTGGAGGCCGGCCCAGAATTTGGCAACGCGCGCTAAGATATAGCCACTCACGTCGCTCGAGTTGACGCCGAAGCACATCGGCCGTACCCCACGATTTTGAACTGCAGCACGTCCGCAGTGAGCTTTTTCAGGACTCAGGCTCATTGCTGAATTCATTATCGCCGCGCCCCGTCATTGAGGAAGCCGCGTGAGGAGCCTTGGGGAAGAACAACATTCTAGGAAATCCCGTGGTTGTCGTACTCAATTTGTACCGCACTGCATGATAAGACCGGCCACACCAGAGATGCTGGCCCAGACTGTTTCCGACAACGGCCGTGCCGCAGATTGCGACAAGCATCACGGGCGGCTCGCCGGTGGAGCGGATTAAGAATGCAACTGTTGGTGAGATTGATTGGCGCCTCGACCATGATCCCTCAGGGCCCCCACTACAAACTTCCATGCGCTGCAACGCTGCGCCGTAGGGCTGCATGACACTCACCTGTCGTGCAGCGGCAGTTCATATGTAAGGAGAGCTTGGTTCCCTCAAGGAAGAGTGATAGATAATCCATTCATAAATCTGTACATATTCGTCCTTCTTTTTTTGCTCTTGTCATTCTTCTCCGGGTGGCTCTTTTTTTCTTTTTGTCTTTTTGCTTCGGGTGGTACCACTGGGTTGCGACTATGGATGGGACGAGTCATACCACGGCCCCTACAACCCCAGCGAAGTCGCCGGCGACTCTGGGGGCCCAGGAGTTGTTCCCACGAGCTCGACCTACCGCAGGCAATGCGCCGAAGCACAGGGGAAACAAGCTGAGCCAGTGGCTCTCGAGTGGCCGGAAAGGTATGCCAGGTTTCTTTTAGTATTACGAATTTCCTGAATATCAACGCTGATGAACGTGAAGCAGCCTCTCCAGCAGGATGGAAACCCCATACGATGAGGGTCCCGGTGCTCTGCACCGTCGTCGTGATATCCCTCGGTCTAGCCGGGGCCCTCGAGTACCTCGCCCAGACGAGCCAGAGACAGGGCGCCCTGGCGCTCTCGCCTTCCGAAGACGACATCTCGGAGTCCGTTAATATCGCCTACCTGTACATGCCGACGACCGTTGCAGTTCTGTATAGTCTCCTGTGGACGTGGATCGACCTCGACGTGCGAAGGATGCAGCCCTGGTTCGAGCTGTCCCGGCCCCATGGCGCCAATGCGGAGCAGTCGCTGCTGCTGGACTACCCATTTGAGTTTTTGGCTTTCGTGCCCATCAAGGCTTGGAAGCAGAGGCACTGGCCTGTCTTCATAACGGGGTCGGTTATGATGCTTATTTTCTGGACTATTACTCCAATGCAAGGTGCAATCTTTGGAAAGCGAGCCGTGACGGTGTCCAGAGGTGTTGCCATGTCCGTCAAATCGGGCTTCATTCCGATCGAAGAACAGGCGGTGGCGATCGACGTGTCTGTTCTCAACGCAGCATATGGCACTGCCTGGTATGAGCAAGATTTACCTGAGTATACGACGACTGACTACGCTTTACTCCCGTTCTCCCCAGTTAGCAACAGGTCCTCAGTCGTGGATGAGACATGGGCCGTCAACACTACGAAATTCGCGACCAGCTTGGAGTGTTGGCCATCAAAAGTCACGACGACTATAGAGGCTGTCCAAGGTGGCCAATATCTTTTCGACAACGGCCGGGGTTGTGCGCAGAATGTATCGATGAGCGGCGGCAAAGAAGGTCATTACAATATGCAGTATATCGGCTACAAAGGGGACGCACATCTTGATTCGCATCTAGCGAACGCTCAGTGTGGATCCGAGTCTTCCCATCAGTTTCTCGCAATATTTGGTCGAGGTACTGGGACTGGAGCAAATGCAACATTTGGGAACATTACTGCAATGTTCTGTGAGCCTTCTTACACGCAGCAGGAGGTTTCAGTTACGGTGGACGCTGCGACGGGCCGACCTGTGGAGAATTCGCTCACCGAGTTGGGTGCGCCGTCTAGACTCGACAACACCATCTTAAATATCTCGGCGTTCGAATTTCTCCTGCATTCCGGCTTCTCATCCGTGTCAGTTTCCAGGGACTATCCGGACAATCTGATTTTGAATCAGTACGCTAAGTTGTACAAGTCGAACATCTCATGGCCAACAACGAACATGGTCGGATTCGCGATTGGTCTGCACAACGGCGCAGTTTCTGACTTTCTGAACACAACCGTGATACAGGAGTCATATGCTGCTGCCCACAGGCTCGTCTTCTCTTCAGCACTCGCTCGACTTGTCTCTAGTGCTGGGCCCCAGCGTACAAGGGAGGGACTCGTTCAGTATACGGCTTATGGCATAATCGTCAGCAGGCCAATTTCCATCGTCGTCGAGTCTCTGCTTGGAGTGGTCGCTCTCCTGGCTGGTGTCTTACTCTACACAGTCGTACGTTCGGACAGCAATTTGACTAGCGATCCGGACAGTATCGCATCCCTTTTTGGAAAGGTGAAGGACCAGGAAAGCCTTTTGACGCATCTCGGGGCCAGAGACAATTTGGACGAAGCGTCGCTCCGTGCATCCATCCACAACGACCGATATCATCTGGAGAAGAGGGCCGCGAACGATTCAGCTTTGCAGCTTCTCCTTTCGAATCAAACGCCTCAAGCAATCGGGAACACTAATGGCACGTCGACTGTAGTATCTCGCACAAACCAAAAGGCCATATGTCCTAAAGAGTTGCGAATTCCTGTTGGCATTGTCTTCATACTCACTCTTGTTGCTGCAATCGGCGTTCTGGCTTATCTGAAGCGCCAAGAGATACTTCTCCATGGTTTGTGCCTCCTCAAACGGACATCAGAAGAAACGTTTCCGCAATATATTATGACAAAATATGCGACTTTGCTGATCCGATTCAAGTCTCACACGTCCGAGTTCGAACTTCGAGGTGTTGCAATTGTTGGAAAATTATATTCCCATGGTCTTTTCGACTATGTTGGAGCCATTCCTCACTCTGCTCAACCGTATGGTATGTGCGTTACAGCCGTACAAGGACCTGCTGAAAGGAGGACGCCGGGCAAAGGCAACCATCGAGGCGAAATACGACTCTCTACCTCCGCAATTGGTGCTCTGGCGAGCAGCAGGGGCTGGGCATTATGTCCTAGTTCTGCTCAGTCTAGTGGTGCTGTTGGCCAACGTCCTTGCTGTTGGTCTAGGCGCTATTTTCGACGAATCGCCACGCGCCGTTTTCACGTCGATGAACGTAACATCGTTGATATCACCTTCGCTGGCGCGCGGGACCGTCTTGCCAGTTGGGGCTTCTTCCCTCGCCAATAGTCCATATTTCGACCACTTCTACATGGTGCAAACCAATTTATCTGCGAACACACGGCTGCCCGCCTGGATTGATACCCAATTTGCTTATCTTCCCTTCGCTGATCTGAACTCGAAGGGAAACGCCTCGGCTCAATACAACGCAGTTACCAGGGGCTTCGGAGTCGCGCCAACTTGTTTGGCCCTCACGACAAACAACTCCTCTCTCACCTACGCCGTATACCGCTTCAACGTCACAACGGATATGGGCAATCAAGAATTTGCCGTGGTGCACCGAGACACTCCGTCTGGCAATACTACCATGTGTGAGCCTTTCAGGTATACTTACTATTCAGTACCAGAGGGGAAATCGGCTCAAGAGGTGTACTCGTCTCTGAAACAAGCTTCTGGCTCAGAAACGACGGAAGAAGCGACATCATTTTGTGAATCGCGCACGTTGCTTGGGTGGATGCGCTACGATACTGCACAGCCCAAACGAGAGCCGGAAACTGCATTTGTGGTATGCACAGCCGAGATGGTGACGGCACGGTTCAATATCACAGTGGATGCAGCCGGGCGGGTCCTGGAATCCCGCAGACTGGGGCAGTACGACGACGTCACGGAAGTGCTGGGCCCGAACGCGACGAGCATCTTGCGGGATGCCAACTCGCTCATAGGCGACCGGTCGCAGCAGAGCACCGGCGGGGTCGGCATGCTAGCCTGGCACAACGACACGCTGACGAGGGACTGGATGAACTACTACCTGAAATTAGAGACGAACTCGACGGACCTCGTTGATCCGAGCAAGGGCCTACCCGATGTCGCCGGCATTATATCCGCCGTCGAGAAGAGCTACCAGCGCCTCGGGGCGGCGCTGCTCGGCGCCAATCGGGACCTTTTTGCGGCCTATGGGCCGGATCAGACGCCGCCGCGCATCGCGGCGACAATGGTGACGCAGGACACGCGGATATTCATGGACGACACGGCTTTTACAATCAGCATGACTGTCCTTGGGATCTACCTCCTGGTGGGAATCATGCTGTACGCACGGCGGCGAGAGATATTGCTGCCGAGGATGCCGTCTACGATCGGGTCGACGATCGCGTATTTTGCTGGCAGTAGGGCAGTGAGGATGTATAGTGGGCCCGAGAAGAAAGGACAGCCAGCCGACAAGTACAGCTTTGGGAGGTATGTTGGGGTGGATGGGACGGCGCACTTGGGCATCGAGTTCGATCCTTATGTTGTCCTGTTGGACAAAAAGAAGCAAGCCTCAGGGGGTTGGAAGCGGCTTTGGGGCGGTAATGTATGAGGCCACAGATTATGTGATTCCGTAATCTGGTGAGTCGGTCAATTTCGATGATGTAAAATTATTATGTACATACCTAGAGCATGCATCCACCGCTTCGGTACCCAATTCAATGGACTTCTAAGTTGCCCGTGTTAGTGACGGCCATGATTGATATGGAGAACAAGAGACAAAACAAGAGTTCGACGATGATGATAATAAAGGATGCCAGTACCGAAAGTTCCCAATCCGAAATATTTGCAGTGGCTTGAGGTCTCACCACGAAGCCATCGCCATAGCGGATTGTTTGGGAAGAAAACGGATCTGTTTGGGTTGAAATTGGCCGTTTCAATGGTGTTGACTCAGCAGCTGGAGGTTAGTGCACAGCTGCTGTGTGTTGAAAACGAACTGATACCCCCCCCC
>LJJS01000887.1:27916-73225 GCA_001447215.1 Diaporthe aspalathi
GTACGACTACGCTGCGCAAGCGCTGCTTCCTTTTTGCTTTTCACCAAAAATTCTTATATTGCCAAATGCTATTTACATAAGCGAAACAAAAACTTTATAGTAATATAAATAATTATAAAAGAGATAAAAAATGCAAAATGCGCATTATTTTTTTTAAAAAAAAAGGCGCGAAAATGCTACGCAGGCGCACTTGCGTTTCTTTTTTTTTCGAGTTAACACGATTTCGAGTCAACGCACTGACCGGGGGGGGGTATCAGTTCGTTTTCAACACACAGTGGCCGATCACGGCTGCCAGGCAACTCTGGCAACTCTCTAGTGCCGCAGCTTATCCAGTTAACAACCTCAGCACTACCACAGGAGAAAGGCGGTTGAAGAACTGATAACAACATTTCATTCCGTCTTCCTGGGCAGCGTGGTATTTCCTGATCTTATCATCCACCCTTTGGTCGACGATCGTAATCGGAATCGATGGCAGACACCAAGGACGAGCCTGCTGAGACGCGCACCGCGTTCTTCTACGGTTTGTTCCCCGTCTTAGCCCATGTTGAGAGGACGCAGACTGACCGTTCTACAGGCACTCTGGTAAACAAACATGCTTTTGTGTTGCCTGCAGGGCCCAATCAGCTGACCAGTATTGGCGGGACAGATGGAGCCCCAGGTGTTCTTCTCAGTGTGTTATGACAACAAGAATCCGCCAGAGGAGATCCGCCAGAGACACACCTTCCAGCCTGCCATTCTGCATGGCTACTGTCGGCGCCGGGTCCGCGGTGCCGATTACCCGGGCATGGTTGAGGACCCAGACCACGTTGTCCGCGGCGCGGTTATCAGCGGCATCACCAAGGCTAACCTGGAGCGACTCGACTTCTTCGAAGGTGCAGCCTACGACCGGCGGGTCGTTCGTCCCAAGCTACTGACGACGGTGGGCAACGAGAAGGGCGAGGGCAATGTGGAGGGGGAGCAGATCTTGACCGAGTCATACATCTTCCTGGATAAGGACTCGCTGGAGGACAAGGAGTGGGACTTTGCTGAGTTTCGCCGCGACAAGCTTCAGAAGTGGACGCGTGCAGGGTACGTGTTTGAGGGTAAGCGCAATTGTCTGATCAGAACTCGGTCTGAGGCAACACTGCTAACCATAGAGGACAGACTGTGACCCTGACCAGCCTGCAAGCGTCAACGCAGCCGTCTGAGTCGAGGGCAGCATGGGTCGTGTCGTGTCCGGAGTCGCCTTTGGCGTCTGTTGCTCGGGCACATGGACAGAATCTGGAGTAGACAGAGGGGTGGCAACGGAATAGATCATCATCACCCGGGAGGCCAATTGGTTACCTAACTGCTTCCCGTCAAGTCGAAAACATCTCAAAGCCGCGGCTCGTATGGTGGGGCGGTGGCGTCTATAGCCGCGCCGTAGTCGTGGTCGTCCGAGGAATTTCATCTAAAATGTTATGCCGGAAAGAAAATACAGGGGCGGATCAGCTGGGCATGGATAGGGGGAGGCTTGAGCCAGGTCGTCGCCGGAAAATGTCCCTGGGTGATAGCATTGACCAGCCCAGCCGGGTCCCATGGCGATTCGGATGACTTGCGCATCGCCCCCTTCACATCGGATGACGAGGCATTGGCCCCCTGGCGGAAGCGAGTCATTTCCAAACCCGGCCAGACTGCCAGACTGCCAGACTGCCAGACGAGCCCGGTGGCATGGAATGACAGACACATCGCTCAGCTCAATCGAACAACGGCCAGGCCAGGCTGCCCGCCCAGTCAGTCGTTCGTTCATGCGGCCGGCCGGCCCCTGGTGCTCACCATGGGAGCGGCTGCTGCATGGATGGGGTTTTGGCCAGGAGTACCGTTGGATGGGACAGAGGCGCGCGCATATCGGCTATACTATAGGCGATTGTGGTATATGGGTAGGGACATGAGTTTTGCCACCCGTGCTAGGTACACACACGGCAGTGTCGTGCTGTGGCGATATCAGAACACGACCTTTGAACACTCTCACAAGACGTCGGCAGATGGGTCAGTTGGGAGGCGAGCGAGGTGGCCACGATCTGGGCCGAAATGGGTCCCCGCGGGTCACTGCTACGTTGTGGCTTTCGGGCGGCCAAGCACTGGGCCGCAGAGCTGGAAGACCCACTAGATAGTGGGCGCTTTTCTCCGAACCTGCAAGAGGGCAGCCCCCTCTGCCCCTCATCATCCTCAGAACAGCACTGCTCATCGGCAAAGGATAGCACAACCCACTCGGGCAGGCAGGGCAGGCAGGCACTGGAGGGGGATCAGACGGGGGGTTTCTGCAGCAATGACTGGACGTCGTCAGCCCCAAGATTGTTTCAAAACATCTGGGACATGCATCCTCTTCCGCGTAACCCACACGTCACCTTTCACATCCGAAATATCGGTGTCACACCTCAACCTCCCCTGCATTGCCTGACCTTGCTTCGCGTGCTGCCCGATCAGGTGCTCGGATTGGTCAGCGTCCAGAAGAAACAATCGACGTGGGATGAACCAGACTGCCAGTTTGAGGGCGAAGAAGCTGCTCGACCGTCTGGCAACGGCAAAGACGTGAAACAGACCCCAGTTTCACCCACACACCGCACCGCGCAGCACACCATCAGCCCGGGCAAGCATCGGCTGAGAGGGGCCTAGGGCTGCGCAATCATGGATCCACCACTGAGCCAGCACCCCATCGTGGACGCCTCGTCCCGCGACTCGTCTGCAGGAGCCACACTCCAATTCTGGCCACTGTGGCTCTCTGCCGACCCATCCCACAAGCCAGGTTTGGCAGCTGTCAATGAAGCCCGCCAAGCAAAACTCAATGCCGATATCATCCCTTCGTTCGTGGTTGCCCCGGCTCGGCCGACAACTATCAGTCGACAGAGAATGGATGAGGAAGACGAAGCAGGAATTGACTTGGCCAAACGAACTCACGGCTCTGACAAGCAGCCCTCAAGGCCGCCCCCTCGAGCTTGCTTGCCCCGTTTGGCAGCAGTTGTCAGCCCCCTGGCTTAGCGTGCCATGTTCTCTACCCGCACCGCTTATTCGGCATCTCATGAAGATGCCAGGTCTGCAGAAGGGTCTGCAGAAGCCCGCGCGTCCATACACAGCATGGTGACGGCTGCTGGTGAACATGTCAGGGTGCAACAGCCGTATCGACATCTGATTCGGCTGCCTCCTGCCAGATGGGAAAGTGGCGCTGAGTCCGGGTTCCCCTTTGCGGTGTCTAGTGGGCGAAGCTCGGCCAAAAAAAACTGAGCGTTGCTCCTCCCGCCTCCCCTGCCTTTCGTGTTGAGCAGGGACAGTCGCAAGGACATATCCTTGACACCCTCCAAAAAAGCACCCCTGGACCGCCCAGTCCTTCTCCTTTTCCTGGCTTGCCCTGAATCAAGCTTGCTGCGTACCTGCGTCCCTGCATGCCTGACCGCCGTGGCGTTCCGGTCCCAGAGGCCAGGTACGCCACTGCCACTGGTTCCGCTGGTTGCGTGTACGTACAGGTTAGCGTTTTTCTCTATCGAGCCGGCCAGAGCCCGGGCCTGATTTTGGCTCGTTTGACGGCTGTACCCTTGTGGTACAGACCCGTACCCGCGGGTCCGCCGTCCGCCTTGGAGGCCGCATCGGACAAAGCTTGGCGATCTCGAAGAACAACACGTGGTACCCACACAAACAGTGTGGGCTGACGTGCATCCACCATGGCTTCCACCAGTCAGTCCCTCGCGTTTGACACTCGCGAAGGACGAGTTTGAGCCAGTGCACTCGACTCGAATGGTGCTACGTGCCGCCAAAATTGAGCTCAGCAGTTGTCTCAATCAGGCGCGTGCTGTCTGCTTACGACAACCTTTTCACGGGCATTCGAGAACGTATGAAGCCAGGCCTCGCTTGCCCAAACGGGACAAAGTCAGGGGTGATGCGGCGAGCACTTGCAGATCGTGGGGCATTGGCTGCCGTTGGGCGATCAGGGAGCAGCCATGCTCGATCCCGGTCACCTGCAGAAGAAATGTTCTGCCCGTTTTGTGCACCTCCGAAACAAGCCAGGAATCTCGGGACAGCCTATCATGGCTCTTCATCCGCACTTGTCTGCGATGACTCTCACATCCCTGATCCCTTGAGCAGATCCATCATGCCTCGCATGTCAGACTCATGGACGTGGCTGTACGCCCCGACTGGCTGCCACTGTCCGAATTCTCATCTCAAGGTATCCCATCATACACACGATCTTGGTTCCCGGTGTGGATACCTGGTCTGGGTCTCGGGCGATCTCATCCACTCGAAAGGTTTCCGGCCGGGACCTGGGCGGTCTACATCCATAGTAGGAGCGGTGGTCTCCTGAGTACGACTAAGCACATGTTTGTGTCCCATAGGGTCCTCATCTTTATAAAGATGCCCAGCCTGGCCGGCCGAAGCTTTTCTGGATGCTCCATCATCAACAGTCCTTCCATTACCACACGACTTGAGCAGTCGCATTCATTCTCCTGAGGGCTAGTCCTTCTATTCTGCCATTCTTGTCTCTTTCATCTCTCCAGCCTGGTGCATACCATTCATTCAGAAGAACTTGAGGAGCCATTCGAAACTTTGTGACTGTTCGGGTCCTCCTTTGCTACACTACACAACCTGTAACAAAGTATTGTTAGGTATGCAACAACTTTTGTCTTCCCCTCAGGCTCAACTGACTCGAAGAAGTCTTCGTTGGGCCTCGAGGGCTGAATATATATATCTCTTTGAGTTGTTCTAACCATATTATGACAGGACTCGTCCATACGCATCGTACCAACACTCCTTTTCTAGCAATTCGTCTGGAACGAAGAGCATTACTCACCCGAGACACGATGTATTTCACCAAGTCTTTCGCTGTTGCTGCCGCATGCGGCTTGGCTACCGTTGTGGAGGCCCACATTCTGATGGCCAGCCCGGTCCGCGCAACTACGCCTCAGGTGACCAATGGCCCACTGTTGGCCGATGGCAGCAACTATCCTTGCCAGCTCACCTCTGGCCAAACACTCGCTGGAGAATCAACATCCATGGAGCTGGGTTCAGACCAGCCCTTGAACTTCATTGGAGAGTCTGTCCACGGCGGTGGTTCGTGCCAAGTTTCCATTACATACGACGAGAACCCGACCGCGAGCAGTGTCTGGAAGACGATCACGTCCATTGAGGGAGGCTGTCCCGCTCAGAACGCCGAAGGAAATCTCGGCGACGATACATCGGCCACCAAGCCTGTCCCTTACGACTACAACTTCACCGTGCCCGACAACATCCCTTCAGGCAAGGCTGTGCTTGCATGGACATGGTTCAACAAGGTCGGAAACCGCGAGATGTACATGAACTGCGCCTTGGTTGAGCTCACAGGCTCTTCGGGCGAGAAGAGCAACTACGAGGCGCTCCCCGACATGTTCCAGGCCAACATTGGCAACGGTTGTGGAACTCTAGCCGACAAAGACGTCACGTTTCCGGACCCGGGAGCGAATGTACAGAGGCTGAACGGCGCAACTGACGCATTTGCCGCACCCACAGGCTCTTGCAACGCGGGCGGTTCTGGTGGCTCTACCCAGCCGACCGGGGGTTCTGGGTCCGGCGCCAGTGCAACAGGTGCTGCGGGAAGCTCTCCCACCGCGCCAGCTGCTACTGCTCCCGCTGCTGGTGGCATCTTTGCGACGGTTGGAACCGGAGCAGCCACTACCAGCGCCCCGTCCGCCCCGGCCCCTACAGGTTCAAGCTCGAGCGGATCAGGCTCCTCAGGCTCTGGGTCTTCCAGCTCAGGATCGTCCGGCAGCAGTGGCTCAACATCTGCTGGGTCCGCCTGCACGACGGAGGGAGACTACCAATGTATCAGCTCGACTTCTTACCAGGTCTGTGCTTCAGGAGCTTGGTCGGCGGTCATGCCTGTAGCAGACGGCACATCTTGCAGTGGCACGGGGGCCAACTTTGAGATTGTTGCGGCTGCCGGCAAGTTCAAGATGACCCGGGCGCTCCGTCGTGCTAAGCGCGGTCTTCCTTTCCTTGGCTGAGAAGCCCAGGTGGCATTCTTTGACGCAATGGCTGTTTTCTTCTTAGCCTCGGCTCTCCTCAGGGAAATCGGGCTCATCTTAGGGTTTCATGTGGGGGAGGAAAAGATACCAAAATTGGACATTTGTGGCGCATGGTGTTTGATTATTTAGATATTGCCATATTTACTGCAGATTACCGAATCAATCACGTTTATGTGTATGTACAAAAAAGGTCCTCCATGGCCTTGCGTGAAACCTGAGCACATATAATGCATAGATGATTGGGGTTGACACGAGTTATGACCAGATGGTTATATACCTGGATAAGAGTAATGGTTGACCAAAGCATTGTGATCAAGTAGATCCATATTCAATACCGTTCTCAACGCGCGCATTAGGAAGGAGTCCAGTTTGATCTGCCTATGAGCTGACCCGAAAAACATGACATCTTTCATGTACAGGGCAAATAGACTGGTGTCAAGAGTGGAGTTGTCAAACAAAGTTCATGCATGTTGGTTGCAATGAACCTCGCTTGGCATGCTGATCTTCTAGATTAGATGGATTAGATTAGATAGCGTCCTCCAGCTTGACCGCCAGTACCACAAGAAGTATCGACCCCGCGGCAGGCTCCAGGACCTGCTCGGTGCGGAACGCGATGACACCTCCCCGGGCGGCGCTTGACTGGAGATGGCAGTAGAGCCGGCAGTCCAGGTTATGTAAGCAGCCGATGGATTTGGCGACCGGTCCCCCCAGCTTCTCAATTCCCTGCCATCTCAAGCTTTCTGAAGATTTCAGAGCGTCGCTTCCGTCGCATCTCTGACCTGCTATTTCGTCAATCACAAGCGCACCGCGCACCACACATACCCGCAACAGCAACCCCACAACGCATATCCCACCACACCACACCCTGATCCCATATATTCTTCACCCGTCCTCATAATAGCACTTACCTGTGGTTTCGCTGTGAAATGAATGCCAGTCCCGCATCTGCAACCACCAAGCTCCATCGCGACTTCTGAGCTTGGTCGCATGCGGAGGGGCCAGGTGCCAGGTGCCAGGTGCCGCGCTGCTACTCAACCTTTCTGCAGGCAACGGGCTTGCGCCGTCTGCCACCAGGCTCGACACGCCTCTTGACTGACAGCTGTCGCCAACGGTCGCCGCCCCTGTCGTCTCATGGAACTCTGGCCGGGGTTGATTTGATCCCAAGCCGCCGCGACAATGTCGCAACTCCTTGAAGATGTGGTCAAGCGCCTCGTCACTCAGGACTCTGGTCAGTGCCACCAACAAATGCGCCCTGACTTTTGCGCAATCTACTGACCATATACAACCTGCAGATTCCCGCCTCAAGGTCGAAGCCGCAACTAATCTACGCGACAATCTCGACGCCTTCACCGCTGGCCCGTCCTACCCAGTCTTTCTGAAGCGTGTCATGCCCATTTTCATATCCATACTTAATGGCCCTTGCACATTCCAAAGCACATCGAACGAACAGGTGAGCTAGCCTCCATGATACATACCGCTTGACCTCCTGCTCACCTCAGGTAATCAACAGAAGCTCCGAAACACCATTCTCGAGATCCTCCACCGATTCCCCACAGTACCTGCAGCCGCCGAGCCATTCGAGCCATACGCGTTGGAAACCGTCGAGCTGTTAATGAAGCTGGTCCGGACGGACAACGAAGAAAATGCCGTCATTTGCGTCAAAGTCGTTTCCGACATCATGCGATTTCAGTCCAAGGTCGTCGCAGGAAAGGTACAGGAGTTTCTGAGCCTGATACAAGAGCTGTTCGAACAGATGGAGCGGGTTGTGAGGGAGCAGCTTGACAACGAGCCCACGACTGGGGCAGCCGGAATGCCATCCACTCCCGGAAGCACACAGGCCAACTTCCACCAGCACCAGTCGCCCCGACCAGGCTCGCCCACGGCAACGACGACCGAATTCGGCATTGACCAACCAACTGCTCGACCGTTGCTGAAGGGGATGCAATCGTTCAAGGTCCTCTCGGAGTGTCCCATCATAGTTGTGTCGATATTCCAGGTCTACCGGAACACCGTGGCACAGAATGTCAAGGCCTTTGTTCCTCTGATCAAGAGTGTGCTGTGTTTGCAGGCGAAAGCTCAAGAGCAGGCACACGCTGAGGCGGCGTCTAAGCACACTGTCTTCACAGGTGTCAGTCCCAACATCAGGAACCGAGCAGCTTTCGGCGAGTTCATCACGGCGCAGGTCAAGACCATGAGTTTCCTGGCGTACCTTCTCAGGCAGTACTCACAGCAACTAACGGATTTTCTTCCCACTTTGCCGGATATCGTAGTACGGCTCTTGAAGGACTGCCCGCGAGAAAAGTCGAGCGCAAGGAAGGAACTCCTCGTCGCTATCCGCCATATTATCAACTTCAACTTCAGGAAGATCTTCCTGCCCAAGATCGACGAACTCTTGGAGGAGAGGACCCTTATTGGCGATGGACTCACAGTCTACGAGAACATGAGGCCTCTGGCATACAGCATGCTGGCAGATCTCATCCACCACGTCAGAGACTCTCTCACGCCGGCACAGATCAGGAAGACGGTAGAGGTCTACACACGAAACCTGCAAGACAACTTCCCGGGCACCAGTTTCCAGACGATGAGCGCAAAGCTGCTGCTCAATATGGCAGAATGCATCGCCAAGATGGACAACAAGGAGGATGCGCGACATTTTCTCATCATGATCTTGAATGCCATTGGGGACAAGTTCGCCGCCATGAATCGGCAGTACGCGAACGCAGTCAAGCTGTCCAAAGCATACGCGAAGCAGACTAAAGATCAGACGCCAGACACGTACCTGGCTGACAGAGCCGATCCTCCGGACTGGGACGAAGTCGACATCTTCAACGCGATGCCTATCAAGACGGCGAACCCCCGTGAAAAGGGCGCAGATCCCGTTGTCGACAACAAGTTCCTGTTCAAGAATCTGATGAACGGCCTCAAGAACACGTTCTACCAGCTCAAGGTTTGCAATCCCCCGCACGTGGTGGAACAGGTGAACGCTCCAGCCCATTGGCAGGACGTTGCATATGGATTCAGCCCCGAGGAAGTGCAAGTCATTGTCAAACTCTTCAGGGAAGGCGCCTATGTGTTCCGCTATTACGAGATTGAGAAACCAATTGGTGAATCCCAGTACCAGTCGGCGGTCGAGTACATGGCCAACTTCTACATGAACTCTAGCAGCAAGGAAGAGAAGGAGCTTCTGGAGACCTTTGCAACTGTCTTCCACTGCATTGATCCAGCTACCTTCAATGAGGTCTTCCAACAGGAGATTCCGCGTCTCTACGAGATGATCTTTGACCACACGGGGCTTTTGCACATTCCACAGTTCTTCCTCGCCAGCGAAGCGACATCACCTAGCTTTTGCGGCATGCTCCTCAGATTCCTCATGGAGCACATCGAAGATGTCGGCTCAGCAGACGTGAAGAAGGCATCGATACTTTTGCGGCTCTATAAGCTGGCGTTCATGGCCGTCACTCTGTTTGCCGCCCAAAATGAACAGGTCCTTCTACCTCACGTTGTGGACATCGTCACGAAGTCCATTGAATACTCTACCAAGGCTGAGGAGCCTATGAACTACTTCCTTCTCCTCCGTTCCTTGTTCAGGAGCATTGGCGGTGGGAAGTTTGAACATCTCTACAAGAAAATATTACCGCTCTTAGAGATGCTGCTGGACGTCCTCAACAACCTTCTGAGAGCTGCGAGGAAGCCCGCTGAGCGAGACTTGTATGTCGAACTGTGTCTGACAGTCCCTGCCAGGCTGAGCAATCTGCTCCCTCATCTGAGCTTCCTCATGCGGCCCCTGGTTGTTGCACTGCGGGCGGGGAGCGATTTGGTCGGCCAAGGTCTGCGGACGCTTGAATTGTGCGTGGACAACCTCACAGCGGACTACCTCGACCCAATCATGGCCCCTGTCATGGATGAGCTCATGTCTGCTCTCTTTGATCATCTCAAGCCCGCGCCATACCAACACTTCCACGCCCACACAACGATGAGGATACTCGGGAAGCTCGGCGGCCGGAATCGCAAATATATGACCGACGCTATCTCGCTGAGTTTTCAGCAATTCGTCGATGACAGTCCGAGCTTTGATCTGCGGCTTTTGGGTTCCAAGAAGGAGAGGCCGTTCCCTGTCAACATGGGCATCCAGCTTGCCATCCAGAAGTTGACTGAACCCCCGAAGCAAGTCAAAGGTGGCCCCTCCAAGCAGTCTGATGCGTTCTACAAGGAGAAGGCATTCCATTTCCTCAAGGCACAGCTGAAGTTGCGCATTGGGTACGACAATTTGCCCGACGACCTTCCCAGGCTGGTTCGACTCCAGGTGCAAGACTTGCTGGCCCGCAAGACCGACGCCGACTTCTCGATTTTTGAAACATCGGATCGTGGGCGCTCCGTTGCCAACAAGGAGGACCAAGACAACGTGCTCAAGCGACTCATCAAAGCCATGATGTTCGCCAATTCTATTCCTGACTTTAAGGAGGAATCCATGGCATTCCTCTTGGGCCTTTGCCGCCACTTCGCAATCATCGAAGTAGGCAGAGCTCTTGTGGACTGCAAACGGGGCGCGAGCCCCTTTGATGTGAACGCCGGTGAAGGTCCAATGTGCCTCGATACCAGGGTTCTTTGCGACGCAATCCTTGAGTCACTGGCGTCTGACCAGCCAGATGTTCGCGAAGCAGCTAAGCGAGCCATCAAAGAGGTGTACGATTCTGCCGTCATCATACTTGGATCATCCAATAACGTTGGGCGTCTGACATTCTTCCACCAACTTGGCTCTGTTCTATGCCATGGTTGCTATGAGGAAGAATGGTTCACGAAAGCCGGAGGTTGTTGTGGCATCCGCATACTGCTGACAGATGTCGATCTTGGAGACACGTGGATCGCCCTTAAACAGAGCGAGTGCATCAAGGCACTGTTGTTTGTGGTGAAGGACATGCCACAGGACCTCCCAGAGAACACGAGACGATCGGCTCAAGACACCCTGGACATCTTGCTCCACAGGATCACGAAAAATATCAAGAAGGAGGAATGTTTGCCGTTGCTGCCGGAGAAGGGCCAGCCACCACCGAAACAACATCGAATGGCGCAGATTTGCAATTTGTTGAATCAAGAGCTCCCCCACATGAATAAGCACGTCCGAGAGACCGCAAAACGCTGTCTTGATATTATTGCCAAGGCAGCAGGTGCGCAAGTCTGGGAGTTGCTCGAGCCTCACAGGGACCGCCTTCTGTCGCAGATCTATGCCAAACCACTCCGAGCACTGCCTTTCTCTATACAGATCGGCTACATCGATGCGGTGACACACTACATGTCTTTGAAGCAGGATTTTGTGAAGATGGACGAGAACTTGACACGTTTGCTCATGGAATCGTTGGCACTCGCCGAGGCCAGCGACGAGTCGCTTGCCAACAAGGCCGCCGAGTTCCGGACGCATAACTACATCGTGAGCCTTCGCGTGTCCTGCATCAAGATCCTCAGTACCGCCATGGATTTCGAAGATTTCATGAAGCCAAGTCAGCCCAATCAGCCGAACAAAGAGAGGACTCGAATTGTTGCGACGTTCTTCAAGTGCCTTTACTTGCATCCTACGCCCATCATCGATGCTGCTTACGAAGCTTTGAAGACCGTCCTGGCTATCAACAACAAGCTACCGAAAGATCTGCTGCAGTCGGGCCTTAGGCCCGTTCTGGCCAGCCTCCAGGATGCGAAGAGGCTGAGTCTCCAGGGCCTCAACAATCTGGCGAGGCTTCTCAAGCTTCTGACCTCGTACTTCAAGGTTGAGATTGGAACGCGACTCCTTGACCACGTCAAAAACCTGGCGGATGGTAACATGCTGCAGCAACTATCCTTCACTTTCTTCGAACAGAACGAAATGATGGAGGTCATTGCCGCCGTCTTCAACATTTTCCATTTGCTACCAGCTGCAGCGGAAGGCTACAAAGAACGTATCATTGAGACGGCATTGGATCTCGAGTCAAAGCTGCGACGGACTCATCACAGCCCCTTCCGCAAGCCGATCTACAAGTTCCTGAACCGGTACCCCCAGGAGATATGGAATTTTCTGTTGAACAAGATCCGCGACATAAAGTATGGGCGTTTCTTCGCCCAGGTTCTTCGTCATGCAGACAGCGGGCCGCTCCGGGACTTCGCAGCAACAAATATCCAGGCCTTGGTCCAGGCTTGCAAGGACGTCCCGGCCGACGATCGTGCGGGGAGGTCCACATCCATAGTCAACGCCATCACCATGCTCGACGCACTCTGCCAGTACTCCGCCACATCGTGGATGACAAACAAGGAGTCGCTTGCCTGGTTGAAGCAGGCAAGCAGCGATCTTGAACGCCAGCTACGCGTCAACGAGGTGCCAGGTCCCTTGCGACTTGCTGCGCACCAAGCCGTAGAGCACGCCACTTGGATCATGACCAAATACCTGGAGCGGAATCCCAAGGATCTCGATGCTTTGTTTTCGCTCATCGACTCGGTTACCACGGAGGATGTTAGGCAAACGCAAAGCTTGTTCGCTTATCTCTACAGCGGGGTCATTTGTAATGATTCGGTCGAGTTCTGGAAGTCGATTGTCCTGCGATGTCTGGAGATATATGCAGGAAAGACCGCATCCCAGAAGACCAAGCTCTTTCTGCTGCACAACCTTGTCAACCCCATCTTGGCAATGGACTTGATGCGACATTGGGACCAACCTGAGCAGCGACCGAACCGTCTGATCGATCGGGCCGTAATCGAATCTATCAGCACAAAGATTTGGAAGGTCAGTCTGTCTGACCCCCAAGACGACCTGAGCCAGCCGGGAATCGATCACACGAGGATGGAGGTCTTGCAACTGTCAGCGTTTCTCATCAAGTACCACAACACAATCTTGCAGGAGGCACGCAAAGACATAATCAAGTTTGGCTGGACTTACATCAGGCTCGATGATGTCATTAACAAGCATGCTGCTTACGTCGTCCTGTCATACTTCATCGCACACTATGACACGCCTGGGAAGATCGTGTCTCAGGTGTATTTCTCGTTGCTCAAGAACAATCAGAATGAAGGACGTACGCTTGTGACGCAGGCTTTGGAGTTGATGGCCCCAGTGCTGCCGAAGAGATGCGGCTCTATCCAGCCCAACGAGCGGAATGCCGTCTGGTCCGCTGCACCCCGACGTATTCTTTCGGAGGAAGGTCAGAATGTCCAGCAGATGACGAGCATCTTCCACTTCCTTGTCCGGCATCCGGACTTGTTCTATGAGACTCGTGACAAGTTCGCTATTCTCATCATCCAGTGTCTGCGGAAAGTGGCGAATTTCCCCAACCCGTCGTTTGAGAGCAGACGTCTTGCTCTCAACATGATGTGGCTGATTTGGGAATGGGAACAAAGGCGTGTTACTGGAAAGAACTCAAGCGCCATGCGACTGGCATCCCAATCCATATCACCCGTCGCCAAGAAGCGCAAACTCGATGAAGTGTCAACCTCGTCGCCTCCTGCAGCTCGACAGACCGCTGCTGTTGAGAAGTCGGAGTATCAGATTCCCGCCCCTGTGCGGCAGAAGATGGTGAAATACCTGGTCGAGTTCATCGCGCAGCTTAATGAACGATATCCTCTGCCTTCAAGCAAAGCGAAAGACGTCCCTGTCACAGCCAGCCATTCCATATCCACAGAGCTGAACAAGAAAGCCATGACTCTCTTGCACAACCTATTGCAACCGGAGTACTGGGCTGATCTCGACGTCGACCTGTTCCCCAACGTCACAGACGTGGTTCTTGCCAGTGAGAAGACGACTCAAATCCTCAGCATTGATCCGGAGAATAAGGAGAGGTACGACGAAAAGTTCATCACGAACATCATCAACACGCTTCAAGTGGTGCGCATCATTCTGGATTCGAAGTCGGATGAGTGGATCTTGAAGAACATGAGCCAGATCCAGAAAATACTCGAGAAGTGTCTGAGGTCAGAAAATCCCGAGTTACAGGACTGTCTGCACCTGGCAGACCCGAAGTATGATGACGGCCGGGAGACCAGAGCCATAGTCAAGAGGATTCTTGATGCTGTCCCAACTGCTGCAGAGGATGTGCAGATGGAAGACGCCGATGCGGAGGGTGAGCCTGAATCACAGACGTCGGAAGTCATCACTTTCCTTTCCAACATTGGCACCGAGACGATGGCAGCTGCCAATTACGTTGCTGGCATCAACACCCTTTGGTCCCTGGGCAACCGACGCCCATCTGCCATCGACCCTCACATCCCAGCCATCATGAAGTCGCTGCAGTCCAAACTCGCCCGGGATCACGTGTCTCACTACACCGCCATCAGCCACGAAGGAAATGCACCCCGGGCTCCAGACCAGAACCCATCTGCCAAGATGGATGACTATGATCTCGAAATCCAGACAGGCCTGATGCTCAAGGCCATTGATGTTACAGCAAAGCGAATGGAAATCCTCGGAGACAACCGTAGGCCGTTCCTCAGTGTGCTCGCGACATTGGTGGAGAAGTCCTTGCATATACCACTGTGCGAGAAGATTCTAGACATGGTCGAGGGCTGGATCTTCCGTTCTGAGGGAACATGGCCGACTCTTAAAGAGAAGACAGCCGTCTTGCACAAGATGTTGACCTTTGAGCATCGCGCCGACACTACGATGCTGACGAAATACCTGGACCTGGTCCTCCGCATTTATGAAGACCCCAAGATCACCAGAACGGAGCTTACTGTACGCATGGAACATGCTTTCCTCATCGGAACAAGGGCGCAAGACATCAACATGCGGAATCGCTTCATGGCGCTGTTAGACAAGAGCCTGTCGAAGACCGCGAGCGCTCGCCTGTTGTATGTCATAAATACTCAGAACTGGGATACGTTGGGTGAGACTTTCTGGCTTGCTCAGGCTTCCCAACTTCTTCTCGGTTCCGTGGAATCAAACAGCAGCGTTCATTTGCATCAGGAGGACTTCCGGACTCTGCCCGCCTCTCGGCTGTTTGGCAACTATGCAAAGGACCCAAGACATCCGACGGCAATGTCAGACGACAAGTACGAAGCTTTCATGGCGACTCACCGTCGCTTCATGTCCGAACTCGGCGACGTCAAGGTTCGAGACATTATTGAACCGCTCACACAACTACAGCATATCGACTCGAACCTCGGGAAGGAGCTCTGGGAGACGCTGTTCCCAATGTACTGGTCTGCGACGACCAGGGAGGAGCGAGAGGAGGTTAAGCGTGGCCTGGTATTGCTGTTGACAAAGGATTACCATCAGCGACAGCTCGACAAGCGTCCTAATGTGATCCAAGCCTTGCTCAAGGGCGCTGCCAAGGCATCTCCGGAGTGCAGAATTCCTCCACACGTCCTAAAGTACGCGGCCCAGACTTTCGACTCTTGGTACACAGCACTTGTTCAGCTCGAGGATGCTGCAATCGACCTGGAAGCATCGGACCCACCTACCGTGAAGGAGAGTAACTTGAACGCGCTCGTTGAGATCTACGCTAATTTGAAGGAGGATGACTTCTTCTACGGCACATGGCGTCGTCGATGCCAATTCTTGGAGACGAACAGCGCTCTCTCCTACGAGCAGAATGGTCTGTGGGACAAGGCCCAGAAGATGTATGAGATGGCGCAAGTCAAAGCTCGCACTGGCGCCCTGCCTTTCTCTCAGGCCGAGTACACACTTTGGGAAGACCATTGGGTTCTTTGCGCTCAAAAGTTACAGCAGTGGGATATCCTGCAAGACTTTGCCAAGCACGAACATCTCCAGGACCTGCTTTTGGAGTGTGCATGGCGCAACACGGAGATGTGGCAATCGCAAGAAAATAGAGATCACATTGATGCCATGATCAAGGGCTTGATGGACGCTCCTACCCCTCGCCGATCTTTCTTCCAGGCGTTCATGGCGCTGCGCAAGCTTCACAACAAACAGGAGACGCAGCCAGACTTCCAGAGGTATGTCGACGAGGCTATCCAGCTTTCGATACGCAAGTGGCACCAGTTGCCCAAGCAGCCTACGCACGCACATGTCCCCTTACTTCAGAACTTCCAACAACTGGTTGAATTGCACGATGCCAGCGTCATCTGCACGAGTCTCGCCGGAACAACGCAGCAAAACTTGGACGTTAAGTCTAGTGAGCTCAAACTGCTCCTTGGAGGCTGGCGTGATCGACTGCCCAACGTCTGGGACGACATCACTGCCTGGCAAGACCTCGTTACCTGGCGACAGCATATCTTCGGTCTCATCAACCAGACCTATCTCGGACTTCTGCCTCAAGGGGGCCAGAATGCGGGAGGCTCTTCGTTTGCGTATCGGGGATACCACGAGACAGCGTGGATCATCAATCGCTTTGCACATGTTGCCAGGAAACACAACTTGGCGGATGTCTGCATAAGCCAGCTTGGTCGCATCTATACCTTGCCCAATATAGAGATACAGGAAGCGTTTTTGAAGCTACGAGAGCAGGCGAAGTGCCACTACCAAAATCCCAGGGAACTTAACAGCGGGCTAGAAGTTATCAACAACACCAACCTTGGATACTTCAGCCCAGGCCAGAAGGCAGAGTTCTATACCTTGAAGGGCATGTTCCTTGAGAAACTGAACCAGAAAGATGAAGCCGACAACGCGTACGGCACAGCTTTGTACTTCGACATATCAGCTGCGAAGGCATGGGCCGAATGGGGCTACTTCAATGATCGGAAGTTCAAGGAAGATCCCGCCGATCTCAATTCCGCCCGCCAGGCACTTACGTCGTACCTGCAGGCTGCAGGCAGCTACAAGAATGCCAAGTCGCGGAAGCTCATTGCCAGGATCCTCTGGCTGCTCAGTATGGATGATGCCAACGGGACTGTGTCTGCCGGCTTTGACGACTTCAAGGGCGACACGCCGACTTGGTACTGGATCACGTTCATTCCTCAGCTCCTTACTGGGCTCAGCCACAAGGAAGCCACGCGGGTTCATTCAATACTATTGAAGATCGCCAGGTCTTATCCCCAGGCCCTCTACTTCCAGTTGCGGACCAACCGGGAGGACATGATGGTCATCAAGAAGACTCATGAAGCCAAGAAGCAGAGAGAACGGCAACAGTCGGTTGGGGGGGCCAAACCTACCGGGTCGCCAGCTCTGCCGAAGCAAGAGGCTCCTGGTGCGCCGAAACAAGACGGGAACCCGGGGTCACGACCCGCTACTGCCAACGGGGAAGCCAATGTCCAACCTAAGACGGAGGGCGGTGAGCTGAATGGCACGGCGGCGACTCCTACCGCGGCCGGGCCCAACGGCTCGACCCCTGCTCCTGGGGAACAACAGGTAGAGGCCGGCCAGAAAAAGTTCCCATGGGAATTGACCGAGGAGATCATGTCACAGCTTAAGACGGCTTTTCCTCTCCTGGCGCTATCAATGGAGACCATGGTTGACCAGATCCAGAAGCACTTCAAGTGCCCGCCTGACGAAGATGCCTATCGCCTTATCGTGGCCCTGCTCAACGACGGCCTAGCATATGTCAGCCGCATGCCAACCTCATACGCCAAAGGAACCAAGCTACCCCAGGCCACCGAGACAAACATCACCCGATTTGCTGAGACGATATTGCCGGCTCACATAAGGAAGACGTTTGAGGCGGACTTTGTCACTTTCAAGCCGACGATGTTCGAGTACATTCACAAGTTGAGGAAGTGGAGGGACAAGTTCGAGGAGAAACTGGACAGGCGCACTCCGCACATGTCGTTGGAAGCATTCACGACACTCCTGAGCGAGTTCAAGTACCAGAAGTTCGACGAGGTCGAGGTTCCCGGCCAGTACCTGCAGCTCAAGGATAAAAACCAGGATTTCATCCGCATCGAGCGCTTTATCCCAACGGTCGACTTGGTTCGCATGATTGGAATGTCTCACCGGCGACTCAAGATCCGGGGTCACGATGGAAGCATTCACCCCTTCGCAGTTCAGCATCCGGCAGCGAGGCACTGCCGCAGGGAAGAGAGGATTGTCCAGCTATTCCGGCAGCTAAACCAAAGGCTGAGCAGGAAGAAGGAGAGTCGTCGTCGTGACTTGCAATTCACCTTGCCAATCATGGTCCCGCTGGCACCGCATATCAGGATTGTGCAGGAAGACACGTCTTACATCACACTCCAGGGTATCTTCGAGGATCATTGCAGACGCAACGGCCTTTCCAAGGATGATCCTGTGCTGTTTATAATGGACAAACTGCGCGCACTTGGGGAAATCAAGGGGGTAAGTTCTACCTTCAATGCCGTACCCGGGGAACAGACGTCTAAGACTTCACAACAGAAGACTGGCGAGCACAGCGCCACAGCACGCCTGGAGATCCAGAACGCCATACAGGACAAGTGGGTGCCACGCACGGTTGCTCTTGACTACTTCCAGAGGTCATACGTGGACTACGCCGATTTCTGGCTGTTCAAGCGCCGTTTCTCATACCAGCTGGCCGCGTTGACATTCATGACCTATGTCCTGTTCATCGACAAACGGTACCCACAAAAGATCCACATCGCCCGAGGCACCGGCAATATCTGGAGCTCCGAGCTCCTGTCATCCATGACCAACAGCCGGCCCTACTTTGGCTCGGCCGAGCCGGTGCCGTTCCGTCTGACACCCAACATCCAGACCCTCATGGGCCCACTGGCAACGGAGGGCGTCTTTGGGTGCTCCATCATGGCGATCGCGCGGTGTCTCACGGAGCCTGAGTTCGAGCTCGAGCATGCGCTCACCCTGTTTGTCCGCGACGAGGTCATGTTCTGGTTCACTAGCAGTCATAGAATGGCACACCTCAGCGAGGGACATCTTAGGGAGACGGTGCAGACGAACTGCGATCTCATTGTCAAGAGGGCGGTCAGCCTCGCGACTGTGCCCGAGGGGACGCTGCCGGCCAACCAAACAGTCATCGACCTGATCAGCAAGGCTGTCAACCCCATAAACCTTGCCATGATGGACGCGCTGTGGCAAGCATATCTATAGTTGTGCTGGCACTGGTCCAGGGGGGGGGAGTTGTGATTATGGGTTTCGGTATGCTAGTGTATTTGCGAGGTGTTATTTGGAAAGTGGAAAAGAAGAAATCGGTTGCTTATCATTCGCATACTTAGGCAGCACGGGTAGAGGGCGGTAATTCTGCTCCTCTGGTTTCGCATGCAGGTCGCTTTAGGTCGAGGGCGGCGCTTTGTGGATATGACATGACTGACGTGACCACAGACTACAGTTGAAGTCCGAGGGGGTGGGGGGGTTGCTGGGTTCAAATGTTGCTTCGGAGTTATGGACGGATATCCAGACTGACTTGCACGTGTGCTTGACTGGGTGTGTTTTAAGTATGAGTAGAGGTAATGAAAATTATGCCGTTGTATCGGCAAACTCTATAAATCCATCGTCACCAGCTTCGGTATGTGAACGCTGTGAGAAGAGACTCGGCCCGAAGGCAATAGTTATTATTGTACGGGCCTTGTCTGAAAAGGCTAAGTAAGCGGCCAGCCAAACCCCCCCACCCCCAATCTCCAACTATTGGTCCACCGCAGCAGCAAACCCGGCATCCGAATTATCTCCTCCCCGCGTCCCTTGAGCCCGGACCGGAGGTCCCCCAAATTCCAACATTCCCGATAACTTCCCGATCCCGGCCTTTGCTCTCTTGTATGCCACGCGCTGTCTCTCTCTCTCTCTCTCTCTTGCACTCCAACAGCCCCACTTGGGATATTCGCGTCAGAGTAGACAGTAGCCCACGCCTTTCTTTTCATCCTCGTGGTAACAGAGGGCAAATTGGATTGTTTTCCAGCATGGAGAACCAGGTCGCCGTCCCCCGAAAGCTGTGGGAGCACCCGGACCCGAAGAGCACGTTGATGTACGAGTTCATGCAGGATGTCAACCGGAAGAGCGGGCAGAATTTAGAGGTATGAGATTGTGTTGCCATATGCTGTTTCACTGTGCAATTCTCTTGTCACTGTTGCATTCAATGTGTGTAAGAAAGGGAGTCAAACCATCATTGGGGGGTGCTGGCACACTGGGCTGGGGCTCACTGCTTGCTTGCCTCAACTCAGTGCTGGTGAGCTCAAGTGAGCTAGCTCCCAAGCCATGTCTTGTTGAGAAGCCCATGTATCACCGCCGTTTACAGCAAAAACCCCACGCGACCCTCGGCCGGGTACTGACTGACCGCCACATCTCCTTAAAAAAGACATTCCGCCAGCTCTATGACTACTCCATCAACCACCGCTCAGACTTCTGGCACCGCCTCTTCCAGTTCAGCAACCTCATCTACGGCGGCAGCTACTCCCGCGTGGTGGACGAGTCCGCGACCATCGACCAGGTGCCCCGGTGGTTCGAGGGCGTGGAGCTCAGCTTCGCCGAGAACGTCCTCTACTCGCGGGCCGCCTCGGACCCGCCGGGCCACCGCTCCGCCCTGCACAAGGAGGACGCGCGCGTCGCCATCACCGAGGTGCGCGAGGGCGCGTCCGCGGTGCGCGAGTGCTCGTGGGCGGAGCTCCGGCGGCGGGCCGCCGCGCTGGCGGCCGCCATGTACCACGCCAGGGGCGTCAGGAAGGGCGACCGCGTCGTCGCCGTCGCGGCGAACAGCGTCGAGACGTTTGTGGTGTGGCTCGCCACCAGCTGGCTCGGGGCCATCTTCTCAAGCAGCTCGACGGATATGGGGACCAAGGGTGTGTTACAGCGGACCGTGCAGGTCAACCCAAAGGTGTGTGCCGGTGTGCTTTGCTGCTGGTTCGGGGCCTTGTGGTACCGTTTTGCGGGCTGACGGAGTCTGCCTAGCTTATCTTTGTCGACGACGCGGCGCTGTACAACGGCAAGATCGTCGACCTGCGCCCGAAGATGAAGGAGATCGTCGAGGGGATGAAGGAGTGCGACGCCTTGGAGTCGCTCATCTCAATCCCTCGCTTCAGCGAGCCGCGCGACATCAGCTCGGTGCCCAGGGCAGAGACGCTCGCGGCGCTGCTGTCCAGCACGGAACTCCCGGCCCCGGACTTCGTCCGCACGGCGTTCCACGAGCCGGCGCTCATCTGCTTCTCGTCGGGGACGACGGGCATGCCCAAGGCCATCACGCACTCGCAGGGCGGGCTGCTGGTGTCGAACTTCAAGGAGGGCCGGCTGCACGAGGGCCAGGGCCCCGGCACGGTCGGGCTGCAGTACACGACCACGGGGTGGATCATGTATGTCGCGAACGCGGCCCTGCTGATGTGGGGCGCGAGGTCCGTCTTCTACGACGGCTCGCCGTTCCAGCCCGACGTCACCGTCCTCATCAAGATCCTGGCCGAGCAGGGCGTGACCAAGTTCGGCACGAGCCCGCGGTGGCTGTTCGAGGTGGCAAAGGCCGGCCTGAGCCCCAGGGAGATGGTCGACCTGTCGAAACTGCAATCGGTGACTTGCACGGGGATGGTCCTGTCGGACCAACTGTTTGAGTGGTTTTATAACAAGGGCTTCCCCAAGCACACTCAGCTGGGAAATATGTGAGTGGCTCCCCCAATCCCTTCCTCTCTCGACCTCGAGAGCGCATGTTGGGCATCACCAAGTCACGTTTCAGCTGGAAAATTCCACTAATTATGGTCCTCATAGCTCGGGCGGCACTGACCTTGTAAGTTCCTCTGGCGAGCCCTGCGGCGTAGCATGACCCCCAGTCAGTTCACTGAAAAATCCTCGTCTCACCCAGGCCGGATGTTTTGGAATATGCAACCCCCTAGAGCCTCTGTACGTCGGAGGGACCCAGGGCCCATCTCTGGGCACCGATGTGCGCATCTTTGACTCGACACTCCCCGACGGCCCGGGCAAGGAAGTCCCGCACGGCACGCCCGGGGAGCTCGTGGCCACGATCGCGTTCCCCAACGTGCCCTGCCGCTTCTGGAACGACAAGGAACCCGTGGCGACCCCGGGGTCCAAGTTCCACTCTGCGTACTTCAACCGCTTCGATCACGTGTGGGCGTGAGTTGAGTTGGCCTCTCGTGAAATCCTATCACCGTGACGCATCAACCCCTGCCAGAATACCGACTCGCTGACTCCCCCCCCCCCTTCATCGCCACAGGCACGGCGACTTCTGCGTGATCCACCCGGTCACGGGCAACATCTCGTTCCTGGGCCGCGCGGACGGCGTGCTCAACCCGTCCGGGGTGCGGTTCGGGTCGGCCGAGATCTACTCGGTGGTTGAGCGGCGCTTCGCTGACCGGGTGCACGACTCGCTCTGCGTGGGCCAGAGGCGGCCGGCGGACCAGGACGAGACGGTGATGCTGTTCCTGTTGATGAAGCCCGGGCACAGGTTCGACACCAGGCTCGTGGGCGAGGTCAGGGCCGCCATCGGGAAGGACCTGTCGAAGCGCCATGTTCCCAAGTACATATTCGAGACGCCCGAAATTCCGGTGAGGTTTCTTCTCCTTCTAGTGCGCTCATGCGCACGTAAAAGTGTCTTGACCTGTCTGATTATGGCATGGTGTACCTTTGACTAACTCGCCCTGCCTTTCCTGCAGACAACTATCAACATGAAGAAGGTGGAGCTTCCAGTCAAGCAGATCGTGTCTGGCCAAAGGATCAAGCCCAGCGGCACTCTAGCCAACCCTCAAAGCCTGGATTTCTACTACCAGTTCGCCAAGGTGGAGGAGCTGGTTGGGCCAAAGGGGAAGTTGTAGGGCCAGGAGTTTGTTAGAATTAGATGGCCCGGTTCTTTCATCTCGAGGTTGAGCTTCGTCAAGGGATTCGGCAAGAGATACATTGCAATGCGGAGTTGAAGAGAGACAAGGGGCGGTATAATTCGGATGGCCAAGCGGCCGCTAGATTCCGGAAAGACGGCCTGCAAGGAGACGGCTAGACCCATAAATGCAGCAGAAATGACTTTATCGTGACTGGTTTGCGATTATGTTGTTGATACTGTGGACGCCTAATTCTCGAATGTATCTCCAGGTCTGGTGGTCCGTATTTGCGCCGTGGTGGCACTAGCTGCGACCTGGAACCTGATTCATGACGTCCGTCTCAGTATCTGGGATAGATGTACTGCGAAGCAATGATAGTGAACAAAACGGGCCGCCGCCGATCCAATGTAGACATTCACACCTTGGGTTTCGGGCGGGTCATACGCCGTGGTGCATGGGCGTTCCTCCATGGTGACTAAGTCAGAATCCCTTTGCACCAGTTGTTCCCGCGGCACACATGTGAGAGGAGAATAGAATAAGGTTATGAATCAGGGGAGCATGAAAGGCTGATAAGACAGACAGGCCTCAGCGACGGTACTATAAAGGACTGCGAGGTGATGACTGCCAGGCGAGGGTTCCTGGATGCACTAGCAGAGATAAAGTTTGAGAAGATACGATCTGCAGGGCCAAATCGGTGGTGGGTTAGTTTGCGGTCCCAGGCCCCAGCCTACGGATTTTGCGAGCCATGGTCGGTCTGCGAAGCAAGAATCGAAACACTTTCTGCAATGAGACCAGAAACATCCACGTCCGGATGTAATCAGACCGTCTTGGCCAAAATATGGGAACCCTCCAGGAAGCCGGAGCGGCCCAACAGCTGGGCCGGAGCCGGGTCGGGCAAAAGACAGGCGGTACTATGTAGATGGCTGGTGCGGAATGGCGCTACCGTCTGGGATGTCGGGGTGTCTGTGCTATTTTCGGATGGCAGCACTGGGATGGCTGCTAGCCAGAGGCGAGAGGGTAGAGCCGCAGTGCGGTTCCCTGCCGCATTGCGCGTCAAGTCGCGTAGCTCAGGGCCTGGCGAGTGGCTGAGCAGCGAGCACGGGGATCTCGTCACGCGGCAGCCGAATTGAGTTTGTGACTGGAAGACCGAGTGGACTCATCAACGACGAGGGTTGGGAGGGGACATGCTACCATGTATACTGTAAGCCCGTTGCCCGCTGTGCGCCTCGTGCGATGTGGGGCCAGGCGAAGTATGGCAGGCACATGGGCGAGTTGCGGAGAGGCCACCCGATCCTGAGCTTCTGGAAAGAATGACGACTGTCCTGATGACGGCCGAAAGAGAGAAAAGCAGGGTCTCGGATGATGTCCTGGGGGTGTGGGGGTCCCTCAGTGTGCGGCGTCCCACAAGACATCCATCCCTATGGAGTTCTTGAGGTCCCCAACGTCCTCGGCGTTGTGAGTGGCAGGGGCAAAAACAGCGTTTTCAGATCAAATGCTGGCCGTTTGCAGTTTGTTACGAAAGTTGCAGCCAAGGCGTGTCAAGATTGAGGGAAGCCAGCCAGTCAGCCGGTGGATGGGAATGACAGTGGCTGAGGCCAGGATACGTCAGCGTCGGGGGTGGGTCCGCAGTCCGCACATCTGGATTTCGTCCGCAGGCACGCACGTGTTTGTACTACACTACGTACTGTCGTACAGTACTCGAGTAATAGTGTGACGAGGACGAGGACGAGGACGAAGGACGAGCCTAGCGGGGCTGTTAAACTTGTTGAGGCTCCCATCACGCTCATGGCCGTGTTGTTTGTTGGCAGCTGCTGATGCTTTTGTTATTGCTGTGGCACGTTTGTCGTCGTCGGTTGCCGTAGGGACTCGTGATGCATCTCGTACTCGACTGCATTAGCTGCGAAGCGCAGACGCGGATCTGGCAGTGCTGCAGTGGCGGCAGGTCCATTGCCTGCAGGTCACGGTCATTGCGCCAGGGTGGTGTCAGGTTGATTGGGCTTGGGTCGGGCTCGGTCCGCTTATTTCCCTGCATGTTTCTGTCCAGTGTAAGCAGCGCCTTGTTGCCGGCAATCCTGGAAATACTGGGTCAGTCTTTGTGTGGCTGCGCGGTTTTCCCGTGGTCCTCGCTCGCTCCAGTGTGGCTTAGATTGGTGGGCAGGGTGGCTGGCCTGGTCGATAGGAGGAGGCCCAAGTCGAGTTGCGTTGCGCTGCGTTGTGTGTTCTCAGAAAGGGTCATGTCAGGGCGAGGGCGAGGAGCGAGGAGCGAGGATCGAGGACAAGGACGAGGATGAGGAGGGCTGGAAGTCGAGGTCTGGTCGAGGTCGAGGTCGAGGTCGATGATTAGGACGAGAGGAAAGGTTGTTGGGCTTGGCCTCAGCTGGCCAGCCAGTCTCTCTCCCACACCGAGTTGACTATTTCCTTTGCCTTCCCTTCCCTGCCCATTCCCTGCCCCTTCCTTTTCTTGTCTCTTTGACCTCGACCTTTTGGATGACCCCCCTTCGAGCCCCCCGACTCGGACCCAAAACCCGCCCACCGTTTTCTTCCTTCACGTCAGACGTGGTCACTCGCTGATTTGAACAACATCTGCACATCGCCTCACATCGCCATTCTTTGTTGACAACTCTCTTCTGCTGTGTCCCCTTGGCCCCTGCCAAGTCCACCATAGCAGAGTAGAGTCTTGCGAACCACTGCACGCAACAGCATTTTTTTCCAACCGTTCTTGTTAGCACCCAGCCCCTGGGTTTCCACCTGCGCTAGGCTTGTCTAGACCGCTTGCAGTGGTTCTGGTTCCCCTGCCGACAACAACACCAACCACCGGCACCACCACCACCACCACCACCAGAAGCAGCGAGCTACAGCTACACAGAACACAAGATCGAATTACTATCTTTCACGCCCCGGGCTGCCACCGACGACCACCTACAAGCAGCAGCACATAACACCACCCGCCACTCAAACCGCCAACATGGGCTTCGAATTCGACCACGAAAAGATACCCCTCTACAAATTGATCGTCCACATCATCCAGATCGTCATATCTGTCACCATCTGGGTCCTCGAGATCATTGTCTTCAAGGGCGGTGATATCAACGGCAACAATGGCTGGACCTTTGGAGTGGTGAGTCTGCCTTCAACCCCCCCCCCCGTTCTTGCACTGTTTGCCAGCAATCTGCTAACATCGCCAATCAAGTGCTTCCTGAGCGCCCCGGTATGGATATACCTGATCATGGCCCCTCGATACCCTCGCGCCAGGAGGATAGCCGACCCCAAGGCCATGCTTGTTTTTGACTTCATCTATACCATCATGTGGCTGTCTGCCTTTGCTACTCAGGCTGCCTACAACACAGCCAACGACTGTGGTACCGCCTGCGGGCCCAGCAAGGCCATTGTTGGCCTGGGTGTCTTTAACACGTAAGTTCCAGTCTCCCCTCGTTTCTCGACCCCTAAGCCCCGTTGAGTCAAGCAGCAGCTGACACTTTTCTCTGCTTATCAGTCTCTTTTGGGCCCTCTCCACCCTCATCTCCGTCGCCACCTACCGATACTACAACTTCAACGGCGTCCTGCCTGGCTACGAGACCTCTCGCGGCCCACGCACAAACAGCATTGACCCTGACAAGGCCGCCTTTTCCACCGCGCCTGCCGACGAGGAGGCCTACGCACCCGTCGGCATGAATGACCAGGATGACGAGCCAGAGTTTAACGCCTCCCCCTACGGAGGTGGCATGGGCACTAGCTCCACCCGCCACGACACCCACGACATCAACCCCTACACCGCCGACACCTCATACGGCGGCGCTGCCGCCGTCCACAACCCACCCTTTGACCACCCCGCCCAGTACAACACCCACACATCGCCCGCGCCCCCAGGAGGCCACATGTATGCGCCTCCTCCCGCCGACGACTTTGATGACAGGCCGGTTGCATTCCCTTCGGCCGACTACAGCCGGGTTCAGTAAGGCATATTGCAAGTCCTCGTCTGCCAGCACGGCGTGGTGGTTCCATCAGCATCTTTAGATTCGGCTGGATGGCATGCCGTGCACTCGAGGGCTGTTACAACGTCGACACAAGGGACGGGGATGTAATGAGGGTTCATGTAACCGAGGACTTAGCAATGGGGATAACTGGATTGGTCTTTTTTTGGTTTCCAGCCTGCCCGCCCAATGAGTTGACTCGAAGGATAGACGATCATGGAACGGTCATGACTGGCGCAGGGGAAAACTTGTCTTGTGCTTGTACAACTGACAGGGACACAGACACCCTGGACAACACATTGTGACGGTGTTGGAGGCGTTCTTGGCTTTTTCTGCTTGGTGTACCTAATGCTGGTTATGTCATGTCGATACACGGTTGAAGGAGGCATCGCCGGAGCCGGGGGCCTCGTCTCGGCCATTGAATATTGCTGCCGGCACGGGCAAAATGCACAATATCAGCAACTTGCCTGCTTGAAACTGCCTCATCTGCTACTGTGAATGTCAAAGGGGGGGAGTGTTGTGGGGATGGTAGACGGTTCGGCCCAGAATTCTACTAACCTTTACAGACGCGAACGGGGACATACAGGGCTGCTCGACCGCAATTGCCGACTGCGCAGTGGCGGTCCAGGACCTAAACTAGCGAAATGCATTCTTTGAATAGGCCATTCCCATTCATGCTTCTAAATACAAACTTGCTCCATCAGATATCTCATCCTCCTCACATGCGCCAAACGCCATGACTGATTTTGTGGTGCGTAACCTGCTCCAGTGCCAATGTCACACATGACCAGCGAGCCGCCGGCTAAGTGCACCTATCGGCCATGTCGTGGCCACAGGTTCCTGTCTCGGTTGTATTCGCCGGTGGGACAGGCCGCCGTCGCCGTGATAACCGGGTTTTCGCCGAGGTTTGTTTTCGGGCAACGCTTTTCATTTGATAGCACTCTCCCCACATTTGGAGGGAATGTTCGATGCGCATAGCGACAGGTTGATAACCTCAGCCCGCAGGACCCTGAACTCCCCAGGGCCACGGCCTCTTGGGAGATGGTGGGCCTTTGACTCGTCTCGTGATGTCGAGTCTTCACCCGACATATTCAGAAATGGGCAAGGACCGAGGTAAGGGCCAGACCTCCCCTCCCCTGGTGAGGGAGGGAACGCCCATCCAGTAGCCCAGCGCCCCTCTCAATTCTGCTGGTTCGCCTTGTAGACCCTCAGCCTCTTCCGGATGTTGGCCGCGGTCTGCTGCATGGGGTTCAGCTTCATGTCCCTCGCCATCGCCGCCGTGTCGTCGCCGTGCCGCGCCACCAGCCGCGCCAGCCACTCGCGCTCCTGCTGCGACTGGTGCCGCCTGTGCGCCTCGGTGGGCCGGCTCGCCTCCGCCTCGAGCAGGTCCACGACCTTGGTCTCCCTCGCCTCCTTGTTTCCGCCGTTGTTCTCGCTGGCCGCTCCCTTCCCCTCGCCCCCATCGTCGTCGGACTCGGACTCGAGCTCGTTCAGCGGGTCGTTGAGCGGGTTCTCCCTGCGCAGCACCCGCACGATCCTGCCGTCCGCGTCGCGCTCCACCCTGACGCTCCGGAACGCGGCGCCTACCCCGCTCGTCGGCGTCACGGCCAGGGGGTCCTGCGCGCCGCCGTTGGGCGCCGACACCTTTGTCGCCGGGTCGACGCCGCCCGTGGCCTTGCCGAGCTTCGCGGTGAGGCCGAGGCGCCGGTAGTTCTGGGAGAGGGTCTCCTTCTTGTTCCTGTTGTGCGCCGTGCATGTCAGGCCCTGTCCACTGGGGTGAAGCCTGTACGGAGCTCATCCTACTCCTCCTGCTCTGGAAACATCGCCGGGGCTCGTGGACTCACCAGTTCTTTGCGATGAGGCTGTTGCCGAGGGGGTTGAGAGGCTTCTTGAGCCTGTTGGGTTGCCTGATGGTTGGTCTTGATGACCGATTCTTGCGTTTCTGAAGGTCTCGACCCATTGTGACGGTGTTCGAGTTGTCGAGTTCGTTAAGCGGTGGGTTTTCTGAGCAGAAATCGTCGGGTTGGGATGCTAATTCCAGTGTTCCAGTTGTCACTCTTTCATGGCGGCCCGGAAATTTTGAGTGCGATAAGGCTGTCTTATCTTATCTTATCTGACCACACGCGACCGTGTAAGTCACTGTGAGACCCCCCCCCCCCCANCCCAAAAAAAAAACCCTTATACCGCCCAAATTCAAGCAATTAAGAGACTTTTTACACTTCTCCTGTACCAATTAGAGCTCTTACCTTTTGGCGCGCAGCACCCGTGGGAGGATAACTACCTTGGTATTTACATTTTAGTTTCCTTTCTCCTAATTTCATTCAAGTGGGCGGATAATTATTACTCTCAAGTTTCTGCAGATACATGATGGACTGTACGAACTCTCATTGCAGTACCGCACCCGTTCGCAACGTAAAATTCATGTGGCTTCCTCATTCCCCATGCCACCCTCACAGCACTCACCACTAGGTACCTAGGTAGTGGGCGTATGGGCGTTTTCACATTATAGTGACATTTCTTGAGCTCTGCCCGCTTTTTGTCACTGTGACGATGCATCATGGCGTAGGATCTAGCCAGGGCCGGTCTTGTTGGAAAGGGATGCCCTTGCAACTGGCTCGCTTGTTCCAGACATGATGATCTCGCCAAAAATGGAGTCAAACGGGTGGTGGAGATGTAAACGCCGCCCACTCAAACACTACCTACATGGCTCTATTGTACATAAGAGGAGATGATTGTCATAGTAAGGAGAAAGCTGCCTAGGAATCCATAGCCCTCAGCAAGTCCTGCAATACATTCCTCCGATACTTAACCTGCGTACTGCCATGAGTCTCACCGGCCTCCATATGCAGCTCCACTTTCGTGTTGCCACCAGCCCTCAGCCGTTGCGAAGTCTCTTGGCCCGCCTTTGGCGACACATTGGTATCGTCAGTGCCGTACCACAGTTGGACGGGCAGGTCAGCACGGATGTCCTCCACGCGGAACCCTGGGTCCTTGGAAAGGACCGCGCTCTCGTCCAGAAAGCCGTCCCAGCCCTGGGCCACAGCCTCGCGCGCGGAGAAGAGGAAGAGCCGCACCATGTCGGGATAGTCGGCACGCCTCGCCGTCTCCGCGTCTGCCGGGTGGGCTTTCTTGAGGTCGAAACCCCGTCGCATGGCTTCCATCTTCTCCCCGTCCGAGAGATGGGGCTGCCACGCCGGGGAGCGCGCGAAAATCCACCTCATCGCCCAGCGGAGGTCCAGGTGCCTGTTCAAGAACACGACGGGCGCCGGCCAGGACTGGCTCATGTCCGGCAGGCCGAGCCCCGTCACGATGGCAACGGCACGAAGACGCGGCTTCGAGGCGGACGACGGCAGGGAGTGGGCACACGCTAGGGCGTAGGGGCCTCCACCGGACGTCCCGAGGACGGCATACTCTTCTAGCTGGAGGTGCTCAGCGAGTGCCTCCACGTCTCCCGCGTGGTCGAGAACCCTCCTCTCCTTGAGTGGCCGCGGGTCCGGGGAGCTCAGGCCTATGCCCGGCCGCTCGATGGCGATGATCCGAGCCCCGAGCTCCTTTGCGTCGGCATCGAAGAGGGCGCTCTCCAGCCTTGAGCCGAGGATTCCGTGCAGGGAGATTATCGGCCTGCCGTTCGGGTGCCCGTACTGTGCGTACCCAATCTTCCTGCCGTCAGGGAGGGTGAGCGCTGCCGAACTCTCTTTTGCGATGAGGTGTAGGCTATATTTGTAGCGTTCGGAGGTCGGAGGGAGCAACTGTGGGCTGTATGTGAGTTTCTTCCAAGTGAACGCTGTGAAGAGGACGGCGGTGCAGGATGTCAAAATGACTGGCGTTCGGTAGTATGATGGTATGCGGTGCCAAGAAGTGCTCAGCGCTCGAATTACGCGCTGTGGGAAAGTGTCGGTCATATTCAAATGTCTCGTCAGTGACCTACAACGAGGACTTGTAGTTGGCGGGGTGCGGATGCAAGTCAAGCATCGTGGGTGCGGACACCGCTGAGCACGGAGAGAAGCTGAGCATAAAAGCTAAGCAGCGATAGGGCTGATCTCATTTGTCTCAGCGGCTTTGATATTGTAAGCCTGAGCTGACGTTATGTCCTAATACGGCGCAATTGACTCCGACTCCTTTAGCGCGGCGCTGTCCTCGTCCATACCTAGGTACTCCGGGAAATATATTTTTCTGGTTCAGATAGACTTTCTTGTATATATCAATATCCATGGCTTTCCTTGTTCTCAGCTATCAGGAGCTGATTAGGGTCGTACATGTACGATCTAGATCTCTCACTTGCTTGCATCACAAATTCTCTTCCCTGCATCTACTACCTATCTATGCAATACAGCCCAAAATGCAGTGAGTCTCCATTGACTGATTGTTCGATATAATAATTCCGAGCGTCTTTCAATCAATTATAAATTGTACGTTTGCTTGCGAGTGTTACCCTGGCTCCATCTTAGGGTCAGTTATGAGGAAAATACATAAAGCTGGCAAGACTTCGATTGCCTTTTCAGATTATAACCACTTTAAGAAATTCGTGTAGTTATATTGCCAGGTACTAACTTAGGTATTCTTTGTCAAATTTTAGAAGACAGAGATATGCAGAGCAAGAAAAGAAGAGTGTACCTAGGTAGCGTTAAGTTACATTCAGAGTGCACCCACTCTCATGACACCCACTTATAGCAACTCACAATACCCACAATTAGAACCCCCTATCTAAATATTTAAAATACCTATGTATAGCTTGTATATTTGTGCGTGTGTATTTGTTTAAGTAGATAATTTGCTCGGGTAGTCACTCGTATTTAACTAGAAAGTATAGCACGGTGGTGGAAAACATTTATCTATCAGAGGCTTTACTTAACTCTATACCATCTGTTTTTTTACACCGAGAATCTCCATCTTCATACTCTGATCCGCTTTCCAGTCTTGTTATATGATTACTGACGTGAATTATAGAACAGCACAACAGGGCTCATCTGACATCAATTGATAAATGGTTAAGCATTTCTGCTGCTATTATGTGTCAGTGGTCAAGGTATCATCACGGAAGGGACTTCACATGACCTGGTCTTCAATATCGAGTTCAATTACATTACTTATTAACTCAGCACGGAACCTATGGTACTAAGAACCGAAAGTTAAGAAACAGTCGCCATAAGCCACCTGACAACCTTGACCAGTGCTGCAGTGTGCAGCACTTGCACCGCAAAAGCCGGCAGCTGAACAACGGTACCCAAAATCCGTTGCTCACTTGCAGGTTTTGCCGTTCCTTCCGCATACACCATCAGTAGAAATGCCTCCTGAACCCATGTTGCCGTTGCCGAAGCCTGTCTGGCATCCTGCGCCACAGTGCGTACTAGTCGCACCGCAGTACATAGTCTCCCATCTCCGGCTGCACCCAGAAGAGAACAGGAGTCCGAATGGAATGACTGGCAAAGCGCACATGCTACTTCATAGACTGGCCCATCTCTCATCTATAGAAGGATCGACCAAGGGTGAGTAAACTAGTTCGAGAATTATTTCTTCTGGGTTTTCCGACTTGCACATATTTATCATCAAGGATCAGTTCTTCGATGACAAGGCGCTTAGGCCCGACAAGGTCTACGGTGTCTACTGGGTACAGCGCATGGGTGCCGGTTTCAAACAGCGTGCTCGCACTCAATGGACTTCATAGATGTATAATTCGGAATTTTGCACCTGCGGAAACGGACGGTCTCCCGGCACACTACTGGCAGTTCAGCTAAATCCAACGGGAAAGTACCTCTTGCTGGAGCTGCAGGCGCTAGTGCTATTATAAATGTAGGCGTTATAGGAGTGGGTGTTCGGTAGAGGGTGTCAAGGGTTTTGGTGCAAAGGTAGAGTAATAGGGCCCTTAGACATCTCTTTGAGCGCCCTCAAGTGCTTGCTACGAGGAAGCCTTCATATAATGGATAGTCCTTAGCGGTAAGTGTTCTAAAGGAACCCGCGTGACGTTGATTCCTAATACAAGGTGTAAGTTGCCTTAATTTCCACGCGATGTACCGGTCGGTGTATAATCAGTTTCTGCAGGCGCGAGTAACCGAATCCTAGATGTATGTCGAATTTCGAGGCATTTGAATTAATGAGGTTGTCTGGCCCCATGACGGTTTGTAGATAATGCTGCTGGAATTCACCCTGGGGCATTCTGCACTCAATGAGCTACCTCCTATACCGCGCTTAGATAGTACGGCTTTATTGCTTGTCATTTAGTCTACTATAAAAAGTGCAATATACTGTCATCAGTATCATATTTCTTATTTAACGCTGGGTCCTTAAACGTTTGCGATGGTGTGAAGGGACCGCCCGCGGTTTAATTTGTTTTCTTTTTTTTTAAAAAAAAAAAAAAACAGACATTTCGTGCCCGGATCAAGAACAGAACCAACTAACACTTTCAGGCCCCGCGAAAAGCAGAGGACACACGCTCTCGTGCAAGTTCATGATGGTTGGCTAGACTCCAACGCACCTCAAGCCCACAATCGTCATAACTTCCAAGGTTGCTTCGACGAACTATGCCGGAAACCGCTCACGGATATTCTGAAAAACCAGCACTGGATGCGAGTATATAAGTACCAGAGGGCTATAGTAATGGATACTATCGATGATCTCTCCTTCGAGACTCTGCAGCATTGCTTCACGGATCTGGGAAGACTTCCGAGGCATCCCAAGTCATATCAGAGTAGCCGTTGGAGCGAGTTGCCCTAAGTATAACTAGCATCTCATTTCGTGTCCTAAAAATTGCTGGAATCATCAGTGTCGGTGTCTTGGCTCTATGTCCTTCCGATCTCCAAAGTCCCTCAAGAAGCCAAAGAAATCATCAGTTTCCGAGATACAAATCTTGCTCGGCACGATATAACCCCTTCCCGCTTGTTGTATTGACAAATGGCAGTGCTGAGCCCTCTCCTACCGATGCCGTCCTTGCTCCTGTCAGTCCAAGAGCATACGCAGGAGAGTTTCAGGCACTTTTTCAGCAAGACTTGATGTGTACCTTGCAGTCGATAAGGGTGCAGTTACGAGTTTAGAAATGCAACATGCAGAGTACAATCCGCAGCCGTTTGAGTACGACATATCTTGGAGAGAGCTGGTACTACCGGACGGTTCTACATTTGGATCATGCGGCTTTCACGAATCATTGCTACGCCCGTCTTCGGGGCTACAGGGCAACCAGATCCGAGGCAGTTGGTCTCTTTGCAATCGTCGACTGCAGGCCCAGTTGCAGAGGTGTTGGACATCGTGCAGATGATCAAGGCTGGCCTGGATCGGGATGAGTTGATGGATGCTTTGCGACAAAGGGCGGGCCCGCAACGGATCCAGGGCTCATGCTTTCTCTCGAGATCGCATCGACAGAGTAGCCAGCTTACTTGCCATGACTGAAGCTGGCGAGAACACCGAACGGAGCCGTCATCCGCGGCATGGAGATGCGGAGCTTTGGGACAGCTCATCGGGCTGGCAGCCATTTCGCGCGTGTGAGGGCCCTGACGGACTACCAGCATCCGCGGTGAACACATCTTCACGGCATCGAACAGGCTGAAGATGATGTAGTTATTGCAATCAAGTGACGAGTCTCTCCTGCGCGATGGCCTCGCCGACGAAACATTGACTATTCTGCCTCTACTTTCTTCCTTCCCACCTACAGCGGTGCAAGGTGCAAAACCACGCTGGCTTCGAGAATCAGTGCCCATCAGCCTCAGATCCGGAAGATGATAAGTTTCTGCATGCAATCAGAACGAGTCCTCTTGAGCCACACGAGAGGGGTTTCGGCACCTTCCACTATTGGCATGACCGGATCATCACTCTGAAGATGAAATTCGCCGAGGCACCAGGGACATAGTCCTGAAGCCTCTCGGCCAACTATAGGATGACCGCCTTCAACTGAGAGAGTGGTGCACACTCTGGTGTGTTCTATTGTTCGGTATACTGTCTTTTTGCCTCGGTGTTTCCCAAATTGTGGTCGCAAGTGTCCAGCTTCGCAAGCCTACTGAATCATTGGCTGTGCCTTCTGACCGATTGTCTCCAGCCGGTGGTGTCCCTCAGCCCGCACAACTGGAGTTTGAGGAGACAAGCTCGAGCGGCAATAGTCCTGGTCCTGGGGCCATAGCTGACAGTACAAGAGATAAAGCGAAGGAAACATAGGGAGCTTGAGAAGTTCTGCCTACCTAGTAGTCTAGAGACTGGTCTATTGCAATTATCCTTGCATTGTAGTTTGAAACTACTATATCGGCATTGTGTGCATTATTGAACGCTGGGTCCTTGAGCGTTTACGACTATGTGAAGGGACGGCTCGCCTTTCAATTTTTTTTTAAAAAAAGAAGAGAGATTTGTGCCCGGATTAAGAACAAAACCAACTAAAGCTGGGGTCCTTGAGCGTTTACGACTGTATCCTGAAGTCAAGGGACCATCTGCAGCTCCTTTCTTCGTTGTTATTTAAACAGAAACAGATGAAGCAAAGAACGAAACCAACTGGTCTACTTTACACGGCGGTCGGCGGGTGGATCTCACTGCCACAGCGCTTGAGGCCCACCCCTGTGTCTTCTTCTGCGTCGCGTTTTGATTTGAGATTGTGGCCCTACCATCTGGACTTGAACATCTGCTCTGAACATGTGATTGAGAAGAAATGTTCGGAAGTCCTGGCGACGACAAGTACCCCACCGAGGCATCAATGTGGAGTTTTGCCCAAAACCTTGCCAGTCGGCACACGCCGTGGGACACCCCCCCGTGCGTAATTTTGAGTTTCGGGTTGGAAAAAGCGTAAAATATGGGGGCCGGAAGCCGGCGTGGTCCGCAGAGAGAATGCCCGGGTGGTTACTGACCCGATTCATACGTGCCTCGGTGTTTTTGACACCGGCGTACTTTATTTACCCTCGAGAGGGAACCACATATCCATTCATTCGCCCGCCCTCTCGACAATTCATTCGCCTTGGTCGTTTCCTCAGATTTACCCACCCAAGCTCGAGACGCGTGAGGCATCTCACACCGTCAATCCCATCCCTCAGCAGCCAGGTTGTCGAGTGTTCGGGCGCTTGGGATGCGTAGCAAGGGAAGACCCTCTCCTCACCGAGAAGGCAACGGGCTAGTTTGCTAGCCTCCCCCCCCCCCATGGATGCCGGGCCCTGGTGAAGGAAGCGGAGGTGATAGGGCCCCGCGGGTCGCCTTTCACGCCTTGGCGAGCCCCGGAGGTGATGCCCGAATTCGCGTTAGGGTCGCGGGCCCCCCCAACCACCCCTCACCACAAAACGCGGGCAGCAAGCAAGGCCGGCGCGTGCGTTGCGAGCGTGCGGCGCTTGCAGGCAAAGGCAAATGCAGAGCAACAAGCGAAAACGAGCAAGCGGCAGCAACAGCAGCAGCAGCAGCAGCAGCAAGTAAGCAAGCAACGGCAACGTCAACGAGGCTTGTCGGCCTTCCCAACTCTGTTTTGCTTGCAGCGGACTGCTGGGGCCAGGTCCATGGCTCTTCTTTTCCCCCCGGTCCCTGGTGGTTTGATCCGGGTACCTGAGAGTACATTCGAACAACTGCCCTGGCCTTGTTAGTTCTTGGTGCCGTGCCCACCACGACTGCCCCATGCCCCCCATGCCTCCTCCGTCATTAGACATCAGGGCCAGGGACCTCGGTCGGCATGGTCCGCCCGGGGGTGGTTGAATCCATCTTGCCATGCCTGTCATCGCGGAGCTGACTTTTGACAGGCTCCGATCTGTTGACACCTGCCATCCAGGCCCCCGTCATCCCGGCCGCAACAACCTGATCAATGGGCTTGGTGTCAGCAGCAAGCAAGACTCGCGAAGCTTCCTACCCCCCTGCAGGTTGCGGTCAGCTCGTGGCTAGGTGGGCTGTGACGGTGGTGGTGGTGGTGGTGTGGCTCGGTCCCCCTCCCAGCCTCAGAGGGACTCCTCCGTTCCCCAGTTTTCCCCTTCTACGAGCCGGAGCCAACGGTGAGGGCAGGCGGATCCAGAACGACGCAGTTTGTCCATCCAGGCATCGAGAACGTTGTCTGACTCCCGTGTTGTTCTAGGTCGGCCCTCTCGGTGTCGATCGAGTCTGGGCCCACGGAACAAAGGTGTGAGGGAGGCCATGTCACATGGACCACTCCCCAAGGGAGCTAGGGCTCACGAGATCAACAGGAACAGAGAGTCCTAGTGGAAGGAACGGTTGGTGAGCCCCTGGTGCGACCCTGTTTGTCATCGATGGTGAGCCCAGCTTTCCATCCTTTTTCTCACTTCCGCTTCCTATTCCTCTCACTGCATAATAGCGGGTGTAGTGTAATGCCTGTGTGGTGTGCGACAAGTGCAATGTGCAAGGCCTGGTTCCGCTGGTTCCGTGGTTGTTGCTCGATGTCTCTGGGCCTGAAGCCATCACCACCAGGCATGCCCCCCGCTTCCATCCTTGCACTTGCCCCCCCCCCCTGGCAGCCTTTTCCTGGTTTGCTTCTAGCGCCAAATGCCGGGGCTTCTAGCCAGCTTCTCTTGCAGCTGCGGGCCTAGCCTGGGCCCAGGACTAGCACTGTTGACAGCAACGGCGATAAGGCGCTAGGGGAGGTTGGGGGGAGGGAATGAGGGAGGGGTGGCCCATTAGATTGTTTTCCTCTCCCGTGGGCGGCACTGAGGAAAATGAGCTGGACTACTGCGCTGGGAAATCACACACGCACCTCTTCTTGTCCTAGCCGGTGTCATCTAGTCGCGCTAGAAGCACGATGGAACCATGGGAGAAGCCACACCAGCGCGGTGGTGGGCAGGCCACCTTTCCGGTGTAGGAAGGCCGTTCTGGAGCGGGTCTGCTTGATATCGCGTGTCGACCCCCGCGTCATGCTGAGGGGGGGTTCTAGAAGGCCGGCTGTGTTGTGATGGTGGCGTCTTAAGGCTACTGTGGTGTGTGTGTGTGTGGCTGGCGCCGGTGAAGTGACGACGGCACCAGAGCCGGCATACGGTAGGTAGAACGGGGTTGCACCCAACCACCACCGGCGGCAGAGCAAGTGCCTCCGCCGGAGAAGTGTTCGAGGTGGCTTGCCCAGCAGGAGATGGAAGCCCTTCCCGCCCTTCCAGAAGCAAACCGAGCTGCAGCCTGCAGTTGAGACGATGGGGAGGGGGGCCGCGGGGTGGGGGTGGGGAGATAAGGCGACACATGTGGGTGACATTGCTGCTGGCTGGAACTTGATCTCTGGCATCCTATCCCGTGTGGCTGCCCGGCTCGGACTGGCGACCTGCAGCATCAGAGGAATCCGCGCGGAGACAAGAGGTGGGTGGTATGGGCTTGGTGGGCTCTCCATCCCTCTCTGCATCCTCTTGTGTGAGGAGGATGGCTGGCCTTTAATGAAGGCTAAGTCGAGTGGGTGTGGCGGGAATCGACGGTTTAACGATCACGATTAGAATTGTCGTACGGCATCGTGGGTACGAAAGCCGCCGGCTGAGCAAATGGGCCGAGATTCTTTCGCACGTGTGTCCCCCTCCCCCGTCCACCTCCCCAAAGAGGACGCAAGCGAGAGGGCCCGACTTCCTAGCTCTGTATAGAACTTGGTGGCCGTGCACTTGGTGACCATCGAGTCTCTCTCTTGGTTATTCTCTGGACACGTTGGCTCCGCTCAGCGTCGCGTGAGACAGGCTCATACTACGCGCTGGCAGCCCCAACCCTCTCTCACAGTCAACAATGTCCACCATCAACACAGACATACGGATCCGGCATGAACCGGAGCAAGATTGACCGTCCGGATCTACAGGGCAGAGACAACCAGGGGCTCTGCCGCAGTGGTGGCTTTGGAAAGGAGGGGGGTGTTTGGTCCGGTTGGGTTGCATCGTCGGGGATACTCATCACGATGGTGATAGGGCAGGGTAACTATGGGGCCTTCTTGGGGCCGTCCAGCTGTATGTAGTCTAGTAACGTGTGCAGCCGCCTGTTGTTGCACCGCCCCGTTCGAGTATCAGCCATTGCGGGATGCACTACATTTCTTGCACTCAACCCCCTCCCTGCCGCCTCCCCCTTGATAATCTCCCTGGCCGAACGCAAAGGCCCGCTTCCTGGCCCGGGTAGGGCGGACAGGTAGCCAGGCTTGACGACTGGCGTGGCATGCCTTGCATGTGAGAACAGATTGGGAAAGCAGCACGTCAGGCATGCTCACCATGTAAGCAACCTTCTTTGACATGTTGCTACGCACAGGGTGCATCAACCTATCTCCCCACTTTATAAGCGTAGCCCATGCGGATTATATGTGTGATCAAGCAGGCTGCTTGGTTAATACGATAGTTTCTGGAGGGCCCGGACGGACGAGAGCAAAACAGGACTGGTATGGAGAGACCACCTGCTGCGAGGCCTTGGCGTGACCGCATCAGAGGTGCAATGCATGCAGCACCGTGTCGTGCTGCGAGGGGGGGAGGCAGGGTTCTTCCTCAAACCTCACCCCAGCGTCTGCTACGCTATGTGCATGCACCTATTATCCAAGTGGGTAGGTAGGGTTCATGCTTGGCCCAGAAAATGACGATGTCTCTGCAGACACCCGTATCAGGGGACGGAGGTCTGCTAGACAAGCCCATGATGGACTCCGAAGCCACGAGACATTGCTGCTACGATCTAGACCGCGCCTCGGGAGAGATGGGTCCTCAACAGTTTGCCTTGAGGGATTGAGTTTATACAGGAATCTCGACAGTTTTCATTGCCTCTCGATTCGGGGTGATAGATGTGCAAACGACCCCAGCAAAACAAGGCCCCCTCCTATAGGTACCCTACTCGTGTCTGCGTGCCATGAGCAACCCAACCCAGCTAGCTAATCATACAAGTGCGTAACGTAAATACGTGAGAGCCATGTGCCTCGTTCTTCATCGTGATGTTCCGGGACGTTGTAGTGTCTCTTTTCCTCTTTCGCTCCTGGCCGCATGGGCCTCCATCTCCATGCCTACCCAAGATGACCCAAAACCACCCAGGTTGTTGTCTGCAGTAGCGTGTCTTCCCCATCAATACCAATCATGATTCGCTGTAAACAAGTCTTAGAACATGATCCACTCAACTTCAACCCCTGGCCCACCGATACATCGTGTCCAGCTGAATGGGCCTCTCCTCGGGGCCTTGCCGTCCTGCTGATCCCTGCCCTCGCCCGCCCAGATCCTCTCCAGCACGTCCAAGGCCGCGAGGTTGTTCATGTATCCCGACCGGGCCATGATCTCGCGGCACTTGGACCGCACAATGCCCTGCTGCATCTCGTTCACACACTCGGACCCGGCAACGAACAAGGGCCACAGGAGGAACTTCTCAGCCGAGGACCCGGCCTCGAGTGACGTTGCGTAGTATACGACCTGGCTGACCATATTGCGGAAGTTGTTGTGTGCGCTGGGCACGCTCGGGCTTGCAAGGCGCTCCGTGTAGAGAAGTGCTGCGTACCGGAATGCCTCAGACAGGGAACCCAGGTCGCGGACCTGTCCGTGGGTTGCCGTGAGGCCGGCGGGCTGTGAGGCAAGAACACCTTGGGCGTCGAATTCCCATGACTGCAGGGCGATTCGTGCGTCCTTCCATTCTCGCCAGAACGTCGACCGGTGGTCATCATAGGCTGCAGAAGATGGCAGGCTAGATACCAAGATTTGGTCTTCATCCAGGGCCGTGCTAAAGCCGTTGCTATCAAATCGAGGTTGTGATTTCCCAATCAAATCCGAGCCAAACTGGTGCTGGGGCTTGTAGATGTGACCAATGGGTGACTCGAACGGCGAGTCGGGACGGGACGGCAAGCCACGCCCTGCAGTGGTGCTGAAAAGACTCTGAACCTCGCGGTGCTGGGAAAGAAGGTTCAGTCTTCCAAGCTTGATAATTGTCTTGAAGAGCTCCCGGTCGCAGCCCACAAAATTCTCCGCTCCCGGTGGGAGGAGCTGCGCGTCCGGCATGACACCGTAAAAAGAGGTGTTGAGCTGGGCCTCTCGGTCATTGATGCTTGCCGAGATGGCATCGAAATAGGTGAATAGGGCCTCCATCCATGCTGAATCCCGCGATGGGGGGAAAGGGCAAGACCGTCTCATGCCTAGGATTTTCTTCACTCCAGCGAACTGAGTGTGGAATTTCGCAATACCGGACTCCGCCATGCGGTAGTGACACAGCATCAGGATCGTGGCCAGGACAGCATCACCCCTTGCTTTCGTCGCGTCGTTGAGCTGCTCGTTGAGGAGATGTACCGCCAGGTTTCGATGCTGATATTCTTCCGACAAGGTGTGTTCATCGGTTCGAAGATCCGGAACGTGGCCAGGAAGGCTCTGGCGCTTCCCGTCCTGTCCATGAGCGAGGCTCAATTTCCTCTTCATCCGTAAGTTGCACGCAGCGAGCGCACAGATGGCGTGCTGTAGGCTCCGGCTTGCAGTGGCGAGCGAGAGAATGTGTTCCCGGAAAGGGTTTGAGGGTCCGTCAATGAACACCATGCCAGGACACATGGTATTCTCATAATAGTCCATGAAGAATGGCATTTTGGCGATGAGATCAGGGCTCACGGGAAGAACTGGCTGATCGAGTACCGACGGCCAGGGGAGTGAATGTTCCTGGGCGACCTGGGATGTTCCAACATCATCCTCTGAGGCCTTCCCCCAGAAATGCCTCTCAGATTGAGCACTGGTGCTGTACGCATCCAACCCAGGGGTTGCTGAAAACGTGAGCATTAGTCCCGCTGAGTTTAGAAGGCGAATTGTGACGCGAATAGTATCTCACCGAGTGGTTCGTACTCCATCAGCCGATTGCTTATATGAGCCTCAAAACCATCCATGTGTGAGTGGAGGCTGGAGCTTGGCTCGGATGGAGCATACACAAGGCTAGGACATGATGTGGGGGCCCGGTGATGCTGGTGATCCATCATCACAGACGATATTGGGCTCTGGGGAATAGGTGAATTCGCACTGTTGTAGCTCTCGGCATACATATGCGGGGGGCTGGTGACGAAAGGCAGGTCGTCCCTGGAGAAAGTGTGACTGAGAGGCGACAGGTAATCTGCCTCGCTCAAGGAATCAATCGAGGCGGAGAGAGGCTCGGGGGGACCGTGTGCCAGAATGGGACCCAACTTCGGGAACCGGGGTCCATCTCTAGGCAGGCCAGCAGAGAACGGCATGTTGTGCCAGTGGGCAGGTCCCGCCGGCAGAGGAGGCGTTGGCTCGGCGTGACAAATCTTTGAGAAATCGTAGCTGTGAAAGGGCGTTCCAGGCATAGAGGCGGGATACCTGGGGTCTGCCGGGCCATCGACCAGATCGCTTCGAGTGCTTCGTGGCGACAGCTCTTCTGGCTCGTTCCAGTGGCCAGCATTTGCAGCAATGCCGTGTTCCTGCCCACTCATCAAGGTCGAGTTCGCCCGAGCCCTCGAGGGTGGACTTTTCTTGACTGGGTTGACAGGAGGCGACTTGGCTACGGGAAGCGAGAGCCCGCGGAGTTTCCCCCGGCTCGCCACGCCCACTCCCCAGGTCAATTGAGTCTTGTATCCGGAGCACTCGTTGCCCACTTCCAAGCACTGCGAGCAGTATGGCCTCCTCCGGTCACACTTGACGTTCCTCTTGGTGCAAGTAAAGCAGTCATCAGCGGCGCCACCAGCAGGAGCACGTCTTCTTCGTTTCCGCACCGCGGCGGTATCGACCTTGGGATTCGACGGAGTAGGTAGTGGGACAGTCATGATTAAGAGAAATGTCCGCGAACAAGACAGAAGTATATAGAGATGTCACAGCAATACGGGCTGCCAGGAGCTTGTTGTTTTGGGATTCAGAAAGGTCCGCAGATGCGGCTGAGACGAGGACGGCAAAGTAGTCGATGTCACCGGTAGATGTTGACTGGTAAGGGTAAATGGAAGTAATATGGAAAAGCTTGCTACGGCAGACTTATGCTGAAATAGGGAAGGGCGAGGTGAGGCAGGATATAATAAAGTCTGGCAGAAGTAGGTGAAGCAGTAGATGGAGGTCCCTCGGCCGGTAATAAGGCGTCTCGACCGTGGAGAGGGCCCCCGTCTGGTGAACAGCAACCGCATCCATTGTGGACCACATCCCGGACGGCTACTTGAAGGTACAACATGGGTCACTTATCAAGCAGGGGTTCATCTGCGAGTCTAGCCGGGAGGCGAAAAGGCTAAGAGATCAAAGGTGTGTGTGTGTGGGTTCCAAGGTATGGGGGGCTGGCCAGGAGCCCTGGTTGCCTTCTCGCACTTGCGACTGGACAGTGAAGGGTAGGTAGGAAGGCGACGGAGGGCTACCTCACTGCGGGACGGGTTGTCTCCATGTCCTGGTGCAAACTGCAAAGACACAGGAGAAAGACCATATCCCACCAGCAGGTGACCGCAGGAAACAAAATGGTGCTGATTTTGGAGCAAGCGTGTCTTTGCCTTCCCAGTCCAGAACGCTGAGTAAGATCGCTCTTGTTCCTCCCTTGAGCCGTCACGGGCAGGAGAAGGACGGCGTGCAGCACGAGGGCAGCCGGCTTGATCTCAACCCCAGGGAGGTGCCGGAGGATGGGGCGTGGCCGCAAGAGAAGTGGAGATACTTCAAGGGCAGATTCACAAGCCACTGATCAGGAGGCGCCCGCGGCCACCCTTGCAGAGCTGTGGCCGCAACCCTGGGAGTGACGAGCATCGAGGAGCGGACATGGATGCGGATGCGCGAGCATCTGCGAGCAGGGGCGCGGCGTCGGTACGCAGGTACTTCGGAGTGGGGCTGTCGGTTTAGGTTAGGGGACATTGAACGCGGTGGTGCCTCCGTGGGTGCAGGGGTGGACGGCCAGGGCACTGCTCCAATCGACCAGCACCTGCGTCCACCTCTGGCATCTCGACTCGCACCAATGGAATGGGCCGAGGTCCTTGTTGGGTCCCTGTTGATGTGCAGCAGGAGGGGAACAAGGTGTGATGCATCCCTGCGGCAGAGGGACATAGGCCAAACCCCGACATTGGCGCGGGAGGTCGAGGTTGTCAGACAGTGATTGGGGTATTGCCGGGAACGCCCAGAGCCCCCCAAAGGGGCACTCGTAAGGTTCGGACGAAATACTGGCTGGAGGGTGGGGTGAAAAGCTAATCGAGTTAGATTAGCTGCTGGACGGTTTCTAAGGATAATTCGCTGTCGTTCTGCCTCTCGAGTCCGGGCCCGACCTCAGATCGGCGAGGACGGTACGCTCTTTGTTCGGGCATTGGACGTCACGAGATGAGGCGACATCTTGAGACCTGCGCGCTTCTCCTTGGCGCAAATTGCAATGCGAATGTGCGGCGGCAGCCATTATGTTAGAAAGGGGCACAACCCAACCTTGACCTTGGTCGCCCAACAGAGGCAGCCTGGGCGTAGAGACCGTTTGGAGTCGCCTACTGCAAGGCCAGGCCACCTGCAACGTCCAGGAACCGCGCGAGTCGGCTGGCTAATAAGGGTTTGTACTCCCAAGGCCACTGACAGCGCAGCTGCTTGACTATTCCTGCCTGGTTTCGCCCACCAAGATTGCCAACATCATGATATGCTGCAGTGGCTGCGAGGTCATTCATGGTGTCAGTCGAGGCTACTGGCAGTCACTTGCCTGCTTCATGCCAGATTGGCTGTGATGGCTGGCAGGCTTTTCCGTAGGCGGTAATATTCGGTGTCGATTTGTCGTCATCATCATCTGTCAGGATTTAGTCGGACTGTCGCCGCCACCAACAGGCGTTGTGTGGGAGACAATACACCGTGCACAAATCCTGTCGCTTATCGCCATCTACACTATCATGGTGCTCATGTGTTGTGGATCTCGATTCAGCGAGTCGACATCATCCGAACAAGACTCCCGACCGCCTGTAAATTCTTTTCTTTGGTGGATCCAAGGTGTGGGTGTCCTCATCTGTCCATGAGTGCGGAGGCGCACGCTCCTGGCGTTCTGAACGTGCAGTCGCCATTAATGGCGCTTTCATCGGTGAGCCTCTCCAGGTGAGACACAGAACCACGAGGCAGGGCAGGCTCGCACACTGTGATGTCGGCGTGCATACTATGGTACCTGGTCGACCCTATTGTGGGGCCAGTTGCCTGCTGTTGTGGTTGTCGGCACGAAGCCAGGCTTCAAAGCCTGCTTCCCTGAGGCATGCAATACGGTTCTGTCCAAATGCCATCTCTTGTGACCTGGAGGGAATTGATCGTGTGGGAGTCAAATGCCACCGACGTGGTCATCCAATGTCAAGTCCAATGTCAAGCCCAGAGGTGACAGGCAACAAGCCTTTGGAGAAGAGATTGGAAGGCACCGAGGCGGACTGCGTGCAGGTAACCCTGTGTACTGCACGCAAACCCAATTCCTGGCGCCCGAGATACCATCAACTCGAATTGCAGAGTTCGTGATCGGACGACTGATGGTTGATTGTAACCGTCATTTCAAGAGAGCATATCCTCTTCTGGTGTCGGTTAGGAGTAATGCCCCCTCTCTCCTGTCGGGCAGACTCTGGTTGTGGTGTGCGGGAAGGCGCCTGCCAAGGACGTTCGATTGCTTCCAGAAGATGGCTTCAGTCTCAATCGCGGCCGTTGCACCCGCGCCGGCTTGAGCAGTGCCGCTGGCGTGGGCATCGAGTCAAGCTAAGACGGTACGACTCTGTGGGTGAGAGCGCAGGGTGGCCCCCCTCCCCTGCCTCCCTCCGATGCGACTAGGCCCGATGTGGCCGGCAGCCCGACGGTGCGTCTGTCGAAGCAAACTGGCTGGCGGCTGGGCAGGTTTGGTCAACTGTCGTCTGCTACAGGGCGTTGCCCTGTGCCGTCGGGAATTCGTTGTGCTTGCTGAACATCTATCTCGTGTTATGCCCGTATGCCCGTATGCCCGTTGTGAAGGCAAAAGCGGGG